>CABHPQ010138710.1:20359-43533 GCA_902168405.1 Peromyscus aztecus | reverse complement strand
CTTCTTCTTCTTCTTCTTCTTCTTCTTCTTCTTCTTCTTCTTCTTCTCCTCCTCCTCCTCCTCCTCCTCCTCCTCCTCCTCCTCCTCCTCCCCCTCCTCTTCTCCCCCCTCCTTCTCCTCCTTCTTTGTTTTTTGTTTTTCGAGACAGGCTTTCTCTGTGTAGCTTTGGTGCCTGTTCTAAATCTCACTCTGTAGAACAGGCTGGCCTTGAACTCACAGAGATCAGCCTGGCTCTGCCTCCCGAGTGCTGGGATTAAAGGCGTGTGCCACCACTGGCCTTATTGTCACTTCTTAGAGAATAGGGAAGGAAGGGCCAGAGAGGGGAGGTGACCTGTGCCGCCCCTAGGTAGATATGACAGTTGTCACTTGGCCCAGGACTCTGGTCGCATGGCTGTGATCTGGCACTGTTGGATCTGAGTGGTGTGGGGAAACCCATGGCTTTTGATTCTGTGTCCCTGGTTCTGGCTAAAACTGAAGATGACCCCTCTCCCTTCCAACCTCTGCAGAAGAAGATGACGGTGGCCTTGAAGGATTCGAAGATTTCTTCCCTGCAGAGCCCGTGAGCCTTCCCAAGAAGAAGCCTAAGAAACTGAAAGAGAGCAAGTCCAAAGGCAAGAGGAAGAAGAAAGAGGTGAGGCGCGTGGGGTGCGGTGGGCTTGACCCTGTGTTTGCGTGATGACTTGTGGAGGAGTCATGCAGAAGTCCCCCAAAATGGAAATGGCATGTTCTGCTTCTTAAGATGGTTGGAGGGTCAGCTGTCCTTCTGTCCTGAACTGGAACACCAGGATGTTCTCTCTCACCGGTTGGAGTCTCAGCCTGGCCCTTGGCAGTGCCGCAGTCTGCCCTCCCTCTGGCTGCTCTGTAGGAGCCTCTGTCTCTTCCGGGAATCCTACTGAGTGCAGAGGAAGTCAGTTCTGGTTCTGATGGCTCTGTATTCGAGATGCTGGGACTCTCTCTATCCGCATTATCCAGAGGAGGAAGTGGAGGCAGGATGTGGGAGCGGGCCCTGTGCTTGGAGCCTCCCCGTTGAAAGCGTGCTGGGAACCAGCTCCCTTGACCCGAGCCCCAGAATCTCCTATGGCAGCCACTGCCTCCTACTGAGAACAGCTCTTGGCCCTGCAGATCTGTCCACAGCAGGGAGTGAATAGGTTCTGGGAGGCCCTGGGACCCAGGTCCCCAGACTTTCTGCTTGAGGCTGTGAGGTCTCACTCTGGTGTCACTGTTGTCAGCCTCGGGTCCTGGGCCTCATGGCAGAGGACAGGGGCCACCTCTACTCTCTGACACTGCTCTCTAGTGTCAGGTCATGGGCTGGGACCATGCACTTGCCCATCCAGGTTCCCAGGGGTGGAGTGGGGGGAGAGCTTTCGTTCTAAGCAGGACTGGCTTTTTTCTCGAATCTTCCTGGGCACAGGGTTGACACCACTCTGGCTAGGAAGGAGGCTAGAGGTAGGGAAGGTGTGGAGCTGTAGAACTGGGGGGGTCTGGTGGCCTCCAAGGCCAAGGAAGGCTGTGTTTTTAGTCTCTTCCCGGGACCACAGTCACAGGTGAGGATGTTTGTTGTTCTCTGTACTGCCTTCCTCTGCTTCTGTCAGGCTCTTCCTCCGCCTTATTAATCTCTCCTCTCCATGTCCTCTCCCTCCCCTTTCCTCATTTCCCTCCCTCTCTCTTCCATTCCCTCCTTCGCCCCTGCCGTCTCGCAATGCTGCTTCTTTAAAAGGATGGAGCATTGGGGTAGACAAGATTTCCAGATGCTGAGCACCAGAGGTGACCCTTGGGCCAGGGGTGCTCTCTCCCCGTTTATCCCCGCCCCCAGAGCTTGGCTCTCACCAGCTGCAGGATCTGGGGTGGGGATGGCAGTCTATAGCGTGCTATTTACAAAGAGGAGGATCTGTCTGCCCACCCACCCACCCTGCAGCCCTAGATCATGGTGTGGGAATCTCCTTCCTCCCCAACCCCACCACCGCATCCCCCACCAGGTGACTCTGAGGCGCAGAGGGGGCCGGAGCAGGTGAGCTCTAAGCAGTGGTTTGGGCGGGGCTGGGGGGGAGACACAGGCAAGCAGCATGCCGTGGATTCTGATTTACATAAAATAACCGGGCTGCAGCCGGAACCTGAGCATATGTAGATGAAGCTCCCTGTCAGACCAGAGCGCAGGAGGGAGAACTGATTTCAACCTGTACTGCAGCGGTTGCCATAGTAACCAATTATTCAGTGCTAAATTATAACTGTTTATAACACTGGTGAATGGGAAGGCTCACATTTCATTCTTTCTTTTTCCCTCTCAGTCTTGAAGGACCCCAAGTCGAGAATGACCAACTCCCTGAGTTCTTCCTTTGAGTCTAAACGCTCTCTTTTTCAGGAGATGTGATGTGTGTGCTGGGCACAGAAGGGGAAAGAGAGTGAGACAGGCGGCCTGGATTCAGGAGCCATGGAGTGGGGAAGGAGGAAGGGTGGCGTCGGAATGCCTACTTGGGGTCCCCTCCAGCCATGGCTGGTGTGCTGTGTCCTCAGGAGGCAAAGGGGCTCCGAGCAGAGACCCCTCTTTGCCCTCAACCTGGGTGTGTCTCCTAAGGTTCTCCTCACGCCACTAGTGCCCCACATACAGTCACACCCAGGGTTGTTTTCACCAAGGGCAAGGCCAAGGTTAAAGGCCCGGCTGCCATTCTGATTTTCACAGCCTGTTATGTGCTTTGGTTTCTCTCAGAACTCCGGACCGAGGTTGGTTTGTGGCATTTATTAGACTTACTGGTCTGTGTCTCCTTCCTGAATGGGGTGTGGCCCACCTCCTCATCCCCTGGCCTGGAATTTGGTATATAAATCAGGCTGACCTCAAACTCAGAGTTCCACTTGCCTTTGCTTCCTAAGTGTTGGGATCAAAGGTATGCACCCTAGTAAGTTCCGAGACACTGAGTGGTCCCTCTTCGTCTGGTTCTTGGCCAGTTTTACCCCTTCCCTCCTGCTGACGGCCCCTCTGTAGATGCGTTTCAGATCCAGCTGTAGCGCTTCCCCGCCGCCCCACTCCCCATCATCCTTTCTGTTAGGCAGGATGTTTTTATGACGTGTGTCGGGCGAGGAGGGGCCCAGGGGTGGAAGTGTGGGAACAGCTGGTGCAAGTTCTGCTGGGATGCGGACTCATTCTGCCTGCACTGCTGTGTGAGGGCATGGGTGTGGGGGTGGCCCAGGCTCTGCTGGCTTTATTTGGAAGAGGCAGGGCAGGGGAGAAGAGAGATGGGCTGAGGGCTAGGGGCTGGAGGTCAGTCTTCTCTCCCCATGGGTGGAATAAGAGGTGAACATCAGGCCTATGCTTTGGTGGAGGGCTGGAGGAAAGGGGGCGCCAAGCCCAAGACCCACGCTGCCAGGGCTCCATCTCAGTCCACCACTGCCCTCTCCAGTTCTGGAGTGTACCTTGGCTGAATCCTCCTATCCAGGCCAGGCTTTCAGCTTCAGCCAAGCCCCGCCCCCTATCAATGCTGTGCACAGGCGGCCGCTGCTTCTGCCAGCCGCTGCAGTCTGCTGGAGGCGCCTTCCTGCCTCCCTCTGTGCTGGCCACTCCTCATCTCTCCTGAACCCCGGATATGGCAGCATCTTCTTCCCAGGGGATGCTCTGGCCAGCTACCAGGCAGAGTTATGCTGTCTACCTATACTGTCACCCAGCTGCCCATGACCCATGTGGCTGGCTTTGGTCCTTTCCCATGGATAGAAGTGGGACAGGACCTATGCTACTACCTCTGCTAGACCTCTGCTCCCCAAGCAGAGGCATCCGCATTTTGGGGTGTTGTCACCGGGAAAAGCCTCTGCCTGAGTGTGGTCCAGTTGTATCAGGAGTGAAGGGCATCGTGGTTCTGAATGCAGACTGCTCTGACTTACGTATGTGTTCCCTGCCAGTACACATGATGAACAAGTGGCTCTCCTGCCCTCCCAGTCTCTGAGCATGACATCTCCACTTCAGGGCCTCCATGTGCACACTCCCCCGGTTCCTCTCATCTTTGCACAGATGAGAGAGTTGGAGGTTCAGGTTGTTACAATGACTTGCACATGTTCCAGGCTAGCAAGGACCCACAGGCAGCCCATGTGAGAATCTACCCTGGGTCTTTCGGCCTCTACTGTGGTGGGGAGCATGGGTTTTCTTCCCTAGGGCAGGCTGCAGCTGCTGTCTGTGGTGCTGAAGTGTCTGGTGCCCTCTATCTCTCCTCTAGACTCCTTTTGGGGCGAGGCCTGGGGCTCTTAGATCTCTTGGACACTGGTCTCTGTCACCTGGGGGAAGGGGATGTCCCATCTGACTCCCACTTTTCCATGACATAGCCTGGGAACTGTGGCTTCAGGGTCTCATGTCACTGCTAGCTGTGGGAGCTGGGAGCTGGGAACTGTCCCTTGGCTGAAGACCAGTCAGTATTCTGGGAAAGCCAGGAGGCCTTGGCAGGGTGCCGATGTGGTGATTGGTTAGCAGGTGACAGGTTCAAGAGCAGGGCCCCTAGAGGTGAGATTGAGCTGAGCTTCCAGGAGAACATATGGGTGGTGTCTTCCCAGCTGGACTGCACGGAGAAGCCCCTTCAGTGACATGTCCAGCCTCAGCTAAGTGACTGGGAAAGGCAAGAGAATGTTGAGGGGCCCCCAAGATTCTCCAGACAGACCCTGCTGCCCCTCCTTCCCTGTCTCCCGTCATCTCCTTACTTCTCTTCTGCTTTTTTCTCCTTCCCTCTCTGCAGCTGCTGTTTTCACAGGGCATTCCCTGCATTTCTGGCTCTCCCCATCTCTTCTCATGCCTGTCTTTGCTCACCTTGAAAATATCTCACAGCAGTCACAAAGGTGACAAGCCCTGAGCTGGTAATTGTAGTGGCAGTGACAACCTGTCCCTGCAGACCCACTTAGGAGAGCTCAGGGCTCTGCCTGTTCACTTGCCTCCAAGTCACAGGCAAACTGTTTCCTTCCAGGGACAGTGTCTTTCTGGTGGGCATGCTATGACTGTAAACACCCTCATCTCCATATAAATGGGCCATTTCCTGCTTGTACAGACAGGAAACAAAATCAAGGAGTCAATCTTAAGAGCTGCCTCATTTACCTTTTCTACCATTGAGATGGAGTGGCCATCCTGGAGACAGGCTTGTACTGTGGTGGCCTCTGGAGAGCTGGTTCTCAGTGCGCTCATTAATGGCTGGCTTCACCAGGAGGAAGGGTGCAGGGTGGGTGCTAGTGGATGGATCAGCTCCCATTTGGAGCTTTTCCTGCACACTTTGGTTTTCTACTCGGGTCATCATGGCCTCTACCAGGAGTTCCTGGAGGGCAGCGCCATCATGCTTCCAAAATCCACTACGACCAAAGCAGAAGCTGAGCTTGCCCCGGGGCTAGCCACACCACACTTCACCTGCCTGGGGAATCCTGGTTTCACTCAAGGTCACCTCACCATTCGGTCAGTTACCTCTGTTCATGCTCGCTCATCAGTGCACTGTGGATGAAGAAAGATGGTGGCCGAGTAAGTTATCCAGGTCTTCGGTATCCTGGGGTGTCTGGCACCCTCACCGTTCCCCTTTCTCTTCCAGGGGAGCAACGATGAACTGTCAGAAAATGAGGAGGATCTGGAAGAGAAGTCGGAGAGCGAAGGTAGCGATTACTCCCCGACCAAGAAGAAGAAGAAGAAACTGAAGGAGAAGAAGGAGAAGAAAGCCAAGCGGAAAAAGAGAGATGAGGATGAGGATGACAATGACGATGGGTGCTTGAAGGTAATTCCCGGGGCCAGGACCGGGCAGGAGGACGGAGGTGCCCTCAGAGCCCGAGTCAGGCAGGCCACCCAGAGCTCTGTGCACATGCACGTGAAGTCTCAGCTTCTGAGAACGCAGGGGGAACTTGGGAGTCTGTGGCCGCCACGGTGTGGTTTCTTGTTGACGGATTGGGGCTGCTCTCGGCAACAGCTTGCCGGCTCGAGCATGTGTCTGGAGAGAATGATACATAGTGTGAGCTCAAGTTTGGTGTTGGGAACCTCTTGCCTGGAGCAATTTGGGGAAATAAAACAACAAACAGAGTCTTTGCCACAAGCATCTGCCGGACAGCCCCGAGTGGCCAGCTCTGCCTGGTACTTGGCGCACTCTGCAGCTCTGCCCACATGGGCATTCCTCCAGTCTCTCAGTGAACTTGGAGCTGCATGGCTGTGGCTGTGGCGGGCCTGGCTGTCCTTTTGGCATGAGCATCTTTGTGACAAAGCAAGTCAAGGCAACCCAGTTGAACTGAGGCCATCCCCTGGGCTGTGAGGAATGGGTGAGTGAGCTCATGTCATCAGGAATAGTTTGTGAGCTACGATGTGGCACCATAAACATCAACAGTTGCTGTTGGGCAGCAGATTGCTATGAATGATTGAAGACTGGAGTGCTTAAGGAGCAGTTCTTCCTTGGGGGTGCCCTGACACCCAGTGTGATCCCATTAGTCACCGGTGGGTGTGCTGGGATTCAGCTGTGACTGGAGTATCCTTGGGGACAGTTTTGAGAAATTAACTCCAGGGGCTGTTGAGGATTACCAGTCGAGGACATCATCACCTGCTTGTTTCTGTGCTCCTTGGAGGTGCCATCAGGAATGGTGGGGTGTGCCTGAGGGGGCAGGTTGGCCATGGGAGGGTGTCTCCCATGGAACCATCTCTGAGCTGTTGTGGAACCAGGTTCCTAAGCCCTTTTGCTTTGCGAGCCATTTCTGGGACATAGGTAACTGAGGACCCAGGGAAGGTTTGTTTACCAGCTGGGTGGCCTTCTACTGCAGGGGCCGAAAGTCAGCTTCCAAGGGGACTTGAGGGACCAGGGCAGACGGTTCTGTGTGGCATTCACTGGTATCCCCAAGGCTGAAAGTTTTCTTTCTCTGCTTCTGTGGATGGGGGTCTGTGTCCCCTGGCTGGTCAGAAAGGCCAGGAATTGTGGCAGAGACTGTATGCTGACGGGCTTAATGGGTGAAGGCTTGGGGTTGGTGGGGACAGCTCAAGGTTACCTGGAAGAGGTAGGGTATGGGAGATGGAGGTGTCTGGGTTCTGTGATGACAGTCACTAGAACATTCATCCCTTTCCCAAGCTCCTGTGCTAATTCTCTATGAGACAGAATGAGGAAACCGAGGCAGGAGGGTGAACTAACTTGTCTACCTCTCACTGCTGGGATCGGGGAGAGCCATGGTTAGAACTGACCCAGAGCAAGGCTGGAGGATGGCTCAGTGCTTAAGAGCACTGGCTGCTCTTCCAGAGGACCTGAGTTCAATTCTCAGCATTCACATGGCGGCTCAAAACTGTAACTCTGGTGTCGGGGGGGTGGGGGGTGGGGAGGGATCTGATGCCCTCTTCTGGCCTTGACTGGCACCAGGCACACGTGGTGCACAGACATACATGTAGGCAAAACATTCATACACATAAAAAGAAATACATTAAAAACAGCTGCGTGTAGTAGCAGATGCCCTTAATCCCAGTAGAGGCAGGAGGACCTTTGTGAGTGCTAGACCGACCTGGTCTACATAGCGAGTTCCAGGACAGCTAGGGCTGCATAGAGAGACCCTCTCTCAAATAAAAAAAAAAATGAACTTCTCCACAGCCAGCCCGTTGTCTGATCCCTCACCACTAGGCCATCTTGTCCTCTAGCTCTCTGACCCCTGGGATGGCCCTGCTGAACACTCACAGGAGCCCTTGGGGATGTCACACACTTCCTTAGCACCACATCTGGGAGGTGGCTGAGGGACTCTTTCAGCACTGCCCCTTGCTGGGCCACCACTTCATCCGGTCACTCTGTCCCGGCCTGTCCCCCCAGCTGTCTGCCTCCACTCTCTGGAGAAGCGTGTGTGACCTTTCCCCAGTCTCAACAGTAAAACTCACGGCATCCCGTGAGCTGGCGTCTGAGACATGCCACTGGTGGGGTTGGTGGGATAGGTGGGTGTGGCATTCCGCTGTCTCAGTGGTAGGTGAGAGTTGTTCTTTGGTTGCAGTTCTCAGAGGAAGGGGGCAGGTCAGAAGACTCTGCCCCTGATCCCACTCTGGGCCCCCATATCTCTGCAGGAGCCCAAGTCCTCGGGACAGCTCATGGCTGAGTGGGGCCTTGATGATGTCGACTACCTGTTCTCAGAGGAAGACTACCATACGCTGACCAACTATAAGGCCTTCAGCCAGTTCCTCCGGTGGGCCAGGGGCTGCCTGCTGTGGCTGGGTGACCATGGGGGTTGTGCTTGCCTGGGGCACCTAGTCGGGGGAGGTGGACAGAGAGGCAGCCGGACTGTCTTAGTGGATGAGGACTGTAAGAGCAACCACTGACCTGGGAAGGGCTTGAGGTCAGGACCCCTATATTTTAACGTAGCAGATGGTTGGGCCTACTTCCCTCACAGGCCCTGTCCTGGGTCCTTCTGTGGGGGATGGCCTGCTGTAGGCCTCTCTCTGGTCTGTCTGGTTCAGCCCAGACAGAAACATACAGGAGTTGGGAGTGTGTTGGGGTGTGCTCTGGTCTCATCTTTGCCCTTTCCCTGTCCCACTTCTGCCAGTTTCTCTCCCAGGACTATGGGGTTGGCCACACCTCACAGGTGTGAGAGAAAGGGTGGCCACTCCCTCATCTTCCTGTATTTCTCCCATAGGCCACTCATTGCCAAGAAGAACCCGAAGATTCCCATGTCCAAAATGATGACTGTCTTGGGGGCCAAGTGGCGAGAATTCAGCGCCAACAACCCATTTAAGGGTAGCTCAGCAGCAGCAGCTGCGGCGGCTGTGGCCGCAGCTGTGGAGACGGTGACCATCGCTCCTCCACTGGCCATCAGTCCCCAGCAGGTGCCCCAGCCTCTGCCCATCCGCAAGGCCAAGACCAAAGAAGGCAAAGGTAAGGCTGTGGGTGAGTGGGCACTGAGCCCTGTCTGCAGATCTGCCCCCCACCCTGATCCCATAGGTCAGCTAGGGGCTCTCCTTATGGAGGACCCAGTGTTTTACGTGACCTCAGACTGATGCCCCTTTTCAAAGCTTCTGTCCTGTCTCCTACAGGGGAGGGTGGGGAAGCTGAGGAGTTGTGGGTGGACCTTTGGGAGTTAACGTCTGCCCAACTACCCCCACACTGCCGTGGAGGGGTGTTCCATGGCATGAGCTTATTCCAGCCCACCTCAACCCCTACTGGCATGGAGGTGGGGGTCCACAGAATGGAGTAGTACCAGCCTTGGACTTAGAGAAGTTTGAGGCAGTTTGAGTTAGCCTGCTGACCCTCCCATGTGAGCACCTCCTCCATCAGGGTCTTTCTGTGTCAAGTCCCTGTACAGGGACCTCACAGGACTGAGTATGACCAGGGCTGGAAGGACAGCAAAAGGCCCAGGTCCAGCCGGGTGGTGGTGGCACACACTTTAATCCCAGCACTCGGGAGGCAGAGCCAGGCGGATCTCTGTGAGTTTGAGGCCAGCCTGGGCTACAGAGCGAGATCCAGAACAGGCACCAAAGTTACACAGAGAAACCCTGTCTCGAAAAAACCAAAACCAACCAACTAAACAAACGAAAGGACCAGGTCCAGTTTGACTCCATGCAGATGGGACTGGGAGGGGAGGGCAAGCAGGGCCTTCTGCTTCGGAGGGACCAGGCTGCAACCTGGGGGATGTTCTGGCATCTGAGAGGTTGGGGACATTGACCTTCCCCAGTGGGAACATTAACTCCTCTGTATTCTGTGTTCTGATTTGGGATTTGATGGGCTGAGAGGAGCCTAGGGACCTCATGTGTCAACCTCAATAGTTTTGGTGTCTAGGACAATGCTGGGTATTGTGCCTGGCACTTCTATTTTATGTCTCAGGTGTCTGATGGGTGAGTGCCATGGGCTGCCTGATTCATCTTCTCCTGCCCCATCTCTGCACACCCCCCATTTCCTATTTTCTCACTTCCGCCTGCCCAGGAGCTACTGCCAAACTGTTGATTCCCTGAGCTGCCTATTCAGCGCTCAAGAGATTGAAATAGCTTTTCTGTGGCATGCCCTGGGTGCAGTTGGGTTCCCATATTCATGTCCTTGTGTGTGGTATAGCCATAGGAGAACTGGGCAAAGCTACCTAGCAAGGGTGTGAATCTATCACCATGTCCCATGCCTCCTCCTGGCAGCAGGATGGGCTGCTGGGGTGGGGACGGGGTCATTATTCCCTAGGTGTCTGATCTCTGTGTTGCCAACTTCACACAGCCTTTAGCCCAGGGTGACAGGAAAGTTGGGGGTAGCCATAGAAGTGCCTGGAGCCCATGGTTTGGGAGGCTGGCGGCCTGGCTTTTGGTACCAGGATGACTCTCTAGGGATCCAGGCATGGATCACAGGCGGGCAGTGTTGCTTCAGCGGCCCACCCTGCTGGTACAAAAGCCACGGGGCTCCTGGGAAGCAAGCCAGTTGGATAGTGCAGAGGCTGTTCCTAAGTTGGTAGGCATTTCTAAGCGTCCATAGCAGATGACCAGCACGGTGCCCCAGACAGCCGGACTTGAGTCAGGTTTGTCCCTCATTACTTCCCATGTAGCCTAAGCAAGAGCTTCGCCTCTCAGAACCCCCTTTCTCACCAGAAAAGGGGTGGTGGTGCACGTGACATGAGCCGTTCCTCACTGGAGCCTTGGTGCTCAGTGAAGTGTCAGGGGAGAAATGGGCCACCTGTGGCAACGTTGGTCATTTCAGTCCTTCCCACAATGCCCAGGGCCCGGAGTGAGGAAGAAGACCAAAGGCACCAAAGATGCCAAGAAAAAGGGGCGGGGCAAGCGAGTGGCGGGGCTCAAGTTCCGCTTTGGAGGGATCAGCAAGAGGAAGAAGGGGTCCTCGGTGAGTGTGTATGCATGTATATGCACGGGGCTGAGGGGAGGACTCTTTTGCAGAGTGGGCCACACTCGTTTCCCAAGCTAACAAACAAACCCTGCACCCTTCTAGTCTCTGTATGTACAGGCCTGCTGGGTCTCAGTTTCCCCATTTATTGGTGTGGACGGGACCCCTCCAAGGGCCCATCTAGCTTGGACTCTGGCCATCCTGCTGATCTGGGAGCTTAGCTGCGGCTGCTGCTGCCCACAGTGTGGCTCCATCAGGCCAGAGGATCAGCAGGCCTTTCACAGGGTGTGCTTGGAGGGTGGAGCCCTGGGAAGTGGCCTGTGTGAGCAGGCTGGCGGAGCCATGATTGCTCTCCTAGACCCATGCTCATCCTTCTCTCCTCACCCCTGCTGGGCAGATGTCCCTTCTCGCAACTCTGCTGAGCTTTTCTATGTCACTTGGTGGGGGCAAGTGCCAGGTTGTGAGGTTGGCTGCTCTTGAAGGGAGCATGGTCCTGCCCTAGATGTAGCAGACCAGCTCAGCTCCTAAGGAGCCATTAATCTATCAGGCATGTCCACTGAGAGAGATCTGTGGAGATTCCCTAGGGGAGGGGTTCTTTAGGGTAGCCCTTGAAGGATATGTAGGAGTTATGCAGTCAGCGGTCAGAGCCTGGGGAAACTGTAAGGAGCAGAACTGTTGGAGGCGTTGGAATTACTCAAGAGCAGGAGCTGCGGGGATGGCGGGGCCTGCAGAGTGCTGTACACTAGCACAGTTTCTAGCCGGTTTGGGCGACAGAGCAAAGCCACAGGGAGTCTTCAGAGCTTCCCAGCCCTGCCCTACCCAAACCATCGAGCCGACTTCCTTTCCTGCAGAGCGAAGAGGACGAGCGTGAGGAGTCAGATCTGGACAACGCCAGCATCCACAGCTCTTCTGTGCGCTCCGAGTGCTCTGCAGCTCTGGGCAAGAAGAACAAGAGGAGGCGCAAGAAGAAGAGGAGTAGGGCTCTTCTCCAAGGGGCGGGGCTTCTCCGTGATGGGGGTGCAGCGTGGGGGAAGGGCATCCTCATGTCCCAGGCTCTCCCAACCTCAGCCAGGCAGTCTCCTTGTGCTCTCTCAGCCGGCCTTGTCCACTGTCTTGTCCTAGGGAGGAAGAAGAAAGCTAGCTAGGGTTTCTTAATGTGAAGCCCTAGCAGAGTGGGGAGTGGAGGAGGCACTTAAGCTCACTCTACTCCCCGTCAGTTACCCACTCAGCTCCCGACCCACCGAGTACTCCACCCCCCCCTCCTCTCTCCCTCTCTTTGGCTTTTGAGACAGGGTCTGACTACATAGCTCTAGCTGGTCTAGAACTTGCTATGTAGACAGGGCTGGCCTTGAACTCATAGAGATGCCCCTGCCTCAGCCTCCCGAGTTCTGGTCCCTGCTCTTCTTTCTCCATGTGCAATCACAGTCTGTCCGTCCTTCCTTCCTTGTCTTACCCATCTCTGTCCATCTTCACACTTCACAACGCCCCCCCACCCCCTAGTTGTTCACTCCCTTGATCTGTCTGCCCATCCACTTGCAATCATTTAAGCACCTATCATGTACCCGTCTGGCCTGGGGTAGTGGAAATGGTTGTGTGTGGCAGGCCATGGTCATTGCCTCTCTCCCCATTCCAGTTGATGATGGCGACGGCTATGAGACAGACCACCAGGACTACTGTGAAGTGTGCCAGCAGGGCGGGGAGATCATTCTGTGTGACACTTGCCCGAGGGCCTACCATCTGGTCTGCCTGGACCCGGAGCTGGAGAAGGCTCCAGAGGGCAAGTGGAGCTGCCCACACTGTGTAAGCTGTGGCCGGGTCCCGACTGGAGTTGGTGGGCCTGGGGACAGGTGCCTGTGGGAGGGGCCCCGGCCCAAACTTCACCCACCTGGACTCCCCCTACAGGAGAAGGAGGGGGTCCAGTGGGAGCCGAAGGACGACGATGAGGAAGAGGAGGAGGGCGGCTGTGAGGAGGAGGAGGATGATCACATGGAGTTCTGCCGCGTGTGCAAGGATGGTGGCGAGCTCCTGTGCTGCGATGCCTGCCCCTCCTCCTACCATCTGCATTGCCTCAACCCGCCGCTGCCCGAGATCCCGAACGGTGAATGGCTCTGCCCGCGCTGTACAGTGAGTGTTACACCTCCCGCCCCGCCCCGCCCCGCCCCGCCCTCTGACCCTGAGCCCTCCCCCGCTGGCCCAGGCTAGCCCCAAACAAGCACGTACTCAAAGACCCGCCCACCGTCTCACTGCGCCTGCTCTCCCTTGAATCCCCTTAGGACTTTTTATTGAGAATTTACTCTGAGCTAAGAACCTCTCATTCCTACTGGGAACTGAACCCAAGAGGCCTCACATTGAGCTGTAACTCCATCCACTGACTTTTAAAAATTGAGGTTGCTTGGGCGCGGAACCCAGGGCCTATATGCCAGGCAAGCTCTCATCAGTGAGCTACACCCAAGGCTCAGGGAGGCACCACACTCCTGCAGAGCTTTCCACTTGGATTCGGGTCCCTGAGGCACCCTGGACCTGGTGTTCCCAGGCTGGATTAGTGACAGAGTGGTGGCCCCACAGCCTGGAGTTTATGAAGGGAGAGAGGAGCACTGTCCCCATGTCCCTTGACTCAAGTCACTGTGGGCACCGAAGGTTCCATGTGTGGAGTTGCTCTGTCCTCCAGTACTGGATATCCTGTCCCACAGGTTCCCCTCTGTCTTGTGCATATGTCTGTATCACGTGTGTGTGCATGTCCTTGTTTGCGTAAGGGCTGGAGAGACCCCTCTGATGGGTGCAGCCTTCTTAGCTGTCCTGAGAACACCCCTCCTTGGGGGTAGTACCTAACTCTTCTGGGTTCCTCCCTGCAGGAGGTGAGGCCAGGTGGGCCTCCGGCCCGGGAAGGGAGTCCTTCTGCATCCCTGGAGTCCAAGAAACTCACTCTGCCTTTTTCCCTCACCCCTTCTCCTTGCTCTTTGCCCTCAGAGGCCAGGGTATGGTTGGCTCTGGGGTGTGTGGTACACAGGCAGAGGAAGAGAGGCCAGTTTGACAGGCAAGGGGACAGGCTGACAGGATGTGTACTTAGGTACACGGATGGATGATGGCAGAGCTGAGACCTGTCTACTGCAGAGGCATCTCCCTAAGCTGATCGTTTTACCTCGTTCCATCTAGGGCTCAGATCTGCCCTTGTGAGGGTCACAGCCACACCAGGCTATCTCAGAGTAGCCCAGAGCATAGGTGCTGAGGTGTGACTGTTGGATTGCTCTGGTCTGCCAGACAGCAGCTCCCTAGAGTCCCATGGCCCTTAGGGCCTGAGTGTGTGTGGGCTGAGGGAGACTTGGCCTTCTTCCCCCAGCCAGCTCAGGTGCACAGGCCTGCATGTAGCCATGCTCAGCATGAGGGACATGGCCAGGACTGCAGTATTCATGAGTGCCAGGCAGGGCTCCTATCCTGTGGCTGCTTGTGGGTCAGGATATGATGTGATCATTCTTAGGGCAGGGGGTAATGTGTGGATGCATGGATAGGGAAGTCTGGAGTTTTGTTTGTCTCCTTGCTTAGTGGACTTTATTGTCTCCTTCTGCCCTATGTGTGTCGTGGGCTCAGTCACCCTGATTTAATTTGCCAGGTTCTGAGGAGGCTCACTGTCAATTTGTCAATTACAAAGGTCCACTTGGACCCACAAGCTCCATTGCTCATCTCCTGCATGCACAGCATATGTGGACTCCTGAGGAAGGGAGGGATGCCAGAGTCCCCTTGGCACTGTGTTGACTTGGGAACCTGTGTGGCAGTCTACTGTCATGGGAGCTTCAGGGTAGGACCTTGTGACTTGACCCTGAACTTGCTGACATCCTCTGTTCACAGTGTCCCCCACTGAAGGGCAAAGTTCAGCGGATCCTACACTGGAGGTGGACTGAACCCCCAGCTCCCTTTATGGTGGGGCTGCCAGGACCAGAGGTGGAGCCAGGCATGCCCCCGCCCAAGCCTCTGGAGGGCATTCCTGAGAGAGAATTCTTTGTCAAGTGGGCTGGGCTCTCTTACTGGCACTGCTCCTGGGTGAAGGAGCTACAGGTGAGACTCCCGGGCAGCATGGTTATACTTAGCCTGGTATAAGCCTGGGGCCCTCCAGGGTGGGCAAGAACAGGCTGGCATGTGCTGTTCAGCCTCCACCACCCCAGGCATGGGTGGGAGCTGGGGATGGCACTGAGGAGGAGGCTTGTCCTACCTAGGATGGGGCTGGGTTGGGGTCCAAGGCAAGCATCCATCTCCCTTTCTTAACTTGGACTTCTCTGTGAGCAGCTGGAGCTGTACCACACCGTGATGTATCGCAACTACCAAAGAAAGAATGATATGGACGAGCCACCACCCTTCGATTACGGCTCTGGTGATGAGGACGGTAAGAGCGAGAAGCGGAAGAACAAGGACCCTCTCTATGCCAAGATGGAGGAGCGCTTCTACCGCTACGGCATCAAGCCGGAGTGGATGATGGTCCACCGCATCCTGAACCACAGGTGAGGGCGGCAGGTAGAACCCGCCAGGCTATGGCAGAGGATACGGTGAGTGGCAGGCTTGCCTTTCAGAGCCGGGATGGGTGCAGCGGGCAGGAGGAGGGGCAGAGACACAAAACTGCAGATGATGGACAGGGCTGCCCGGCCAGGAGGGTCATTCACCTGCACAGGGGTACCCTCACGCTCAACATTCTCATTTACAGTAGGACAGTCCCAGAGGTGTGCAGGTGAAGGGAAACGTGATGAACAGTCTGTGGAACGTGTGCAAAGCAGCTGGTCTGTGGGGCGGGACGTGTGCTGTCTCAGGCTCCTTCCAAATTAGGGATTGAGGTCTGCAGGATGATTCTGGGAGCCAAGCAGGTCCAAGAAAGGATCCGTGGGTGTTAGTATCCCAAGAGGCACATTCAAGGAATATACTCGGCATGGGGCTGGCCATGGTGGTGCACACCTTTAATCTCAGTGCTTGGGATGCAGAGGCAGGCAGATCTCTGTGAGTTCAAGACCAGCCTGGTCTACATAGCCAGTTCCAGGACAGCCAGGGCTGCATAGAGAGGTCCGGGGGCTGGAGAAATGGCTCAGTGGTTGAAAGCACTAGCTGCTCTTGCAAAAGACCTGGGTTAGCTTCTCAGCACCCATATGGCAGCTCACTACCTCCTGTAATTCCAGTTCTAGATAATCAGATAGCTCTCCTGACCTCTGTGGGCACTGGGCACACATGTGGTACACATATATATGTGTAGGCATTCACAAGTTCACATGTATTCATAAAATAGGCATTTTTTTTTTGAGACAAGGTCTTGCTGTGTAGCCTTGACTGACCTGGAACTTACTATGTAGACAAGGATGGCCTTAAACTCAGAGATCCACCTGCCTCTGCCTCTTGAGTGCTGGTATTAAAGGCATGTATCAGCATGTCAGGCTCAAAAAAAAAAAACTTAGAAAAGAATGTTTTCAGCAAGGCCTTGTTGCCTGCCTGGAGCCACAGAGCTGAGGCTGCAGGATTGGGACCTGGACCCAATCTTTTGGTAGGACTGGTGTTTTCTTAGCCAGGGTTCCTAACCCCTATGCCACCTCTCATTAAAGTCTGGCATTCCCAGGTGCTTAGTGGTCAGAGAAGCTAGGGCAAAGACGCCCAGCAGGAGGGTGTAAGCTGGGGGAACCAGCTTCTGAGCAGTGGGTGGTGTGAGCCTCTGCTGATTCCTAGGCTCAGGGGCTGGAGGACAGGTGGTGGCTGCCAGAAGGCCTTGGGAAGGGCTCTGAGTACCTGTCACACGGTGGCCCCTTAGAAATCTGAACTCTCCCTGTTCACAGCTCTCTCTCCTCTGACGTGGGATGGGTGGCCCTCCCACTTTGTCTCCGACCACAGGCCCTATTGACAGTTATTGTGAGCGCAGAGGAGGTGAAATCCTCTATGGCCATGGACTTCTGAGCTGGTCGTCATGTGACATGGGTGCTGGGCAGCCTTAATGGGGTGGTTTGGAGGGAACAGGAAAACAAGAATAAGGTGTCTTATTGACTGTGAAGCACCCTGCCCATTCCCAGACTCCAGATGACACCTGAGCTGCGCCTGGGGTTGACTTGCCCCCCTTTGCTTTTATTAAAATGCATGCTCAAGTGAAAAGGAAATTTCCTCTGCACCCTCAAAGAGGAGCCGGTGAATCTCCCAGAGTGTGCATAACAACCAATTATTTATTGAAAATAAGCCACTGGTTTCCATGGTGACTGAGAATTGGCCTTGCTCTTTGTGGTCCCCAGGCCACAGCTCCCCAATCCATTTGGCCTCACCCTTGCCATTTAGGGGTGCCACAATTCCCTGGCTTTGCTGGGCTCTTATAGCCTGGCTGCTGTGTCCACTCAGATCCAGCAGGAGACCTCGAGGGTTCTTTCAGTGGCCAGTGTGGGGTGTGGTCATTGGGTTCTCATGTCCCTGGGGACCTTTAGAAGAGACTGTCCACACCTGCAGAGACTGTCTGTCTGTCTGCTTTATAGGGAGAGAGCTACACTCTGGATCAATACTGCAAAATGCATTGAACTTTTTACATTAGAAAATGAGGTCTCTGAGCAGGGGAGAGATTCATGGTGTCATTTCCTGTGTTCAGATTACGTAGAGTGCAGACTCACCCCTGCAACAAAGACTGGAAAGGACACCGGTTGCATCTTCTTAGCCCTCTGTTAGCACAGCCTCCCATTGTCCCTGTCTCCGTGTGTCTGCCGCTCTCTCCACACCTTTATCTCTTTTTGCAAGCGGTGTGGCTTGGGCAAGCTACTAAACCTCTTGCCCTGGTGTCCTCCTCCTGGTTGGCCCTGGAATACTAGGACACCATGGACATGAGCGAATTGGCATTTCATGTGGGAAAATATGGAAAATATGCACGCGCCTCCCCCATCTTCTGCCTCTTGTGTTGCAGCTTTGACAAGAAGGGGGACGTGCATTACCTGATCAAGTGGAAGGATTTACCTTATGACCAGTGCACCTGGGAGATTGATGACATCGACATCCCCTACTACGACAACCTGAAGCAGGCCTACTGGGGCCACAGGTGTGCTGGCGGCCAGGGGTGGGGTGCTGGGTCCCCCCTGGCTTGAGCTGTGCTCTTCTGAGTCTGATGCCTCTACCCAGGGAGTTGATGCTGGGAGAGGATGCCAGGCTTCCCAAGAGGCTGGTCAAGAAGGGCAAGAAGCTGAAGGACGATAAACAAGAGAAGCCACCAGACACGCCCATCGTGGATGTGAGCAGAGAGGGGGAGGAAGCAGGAGTGTTGGACTGCCAGGTTCACCACCCTAGCCTTGGCAGTACAGGGAGGGCTTTCCTCAGGGACCATTCCCTAGGCTCTCATGGCTGGCCATTTTCAGTGACACTGAGGCTGTATGGGCCAGTGGGAAGAGTCTACTGCTCTGGAACTCAGAGATTGGCCTGATTCTACCTCTTGAGTTCTGGGATTAAAGACAGGCACCGCCATGCTAGATCCCTTGGACATGTTTTAAGAAGCCTGCCTTAGGCTGGGGATAGAGCTCAGTTTGTAGATTGCTTGCCTACATGTCCAAGCCCTTGGGCTCAATCATTAGTGTGGCTTAAACTGAATGTAGTGATACATGCGTTTGACCCCAGCACTCAGGAGTCGGAGGCAGAAGAATCAGAAGTTCAGGATCATCCTTAGCTACGTAGTTGAGTTGGAGGCCACCATGGACTATAGGAGACTTATCTAAAAACAAAACAAAACAAAACAAAAAACAAAAAACCCAGCATCATCAACAACAACCCCAAACCAAAAAGACCAGGACCCATGGTGGGGACACAGTCCACTGGGGGTACCTTACTGGGAAAGTGACCTGGAGATAATGGACAAAAGGGGGCACAGAGTGATGTACTGGGTAAGAGCTGTGCTTTGGGCCGGAGTTAGAGCAGGAGGCCAGCGGGTGTTTCTTGGAAGGAGAGGCATCCTAGGCCAGACCTTAAGCAGAGTGAGGCAAGCATCGAATGGGGAGGACATTTTAGACAGAAGGAATCATGCCTACAAAGGCCTGGAGGATTGGCTCTGGTCATCCAGGATTCAGGATGTGTCTGATTCTTGCCTCCCCCTCCCACAGCCCACGGTCAAGTTCGACAAGCAGCCGTGGTACATCGACTCCACAGGAGGCACGCTGCACCCTTACCAGCTGGAGGGCCTCAACTGGTTACGTTTCTCCTGGGCCCAGGGCACCGACACGATCCTGGCTGACGAGATGGGTTTGGGCAAGACGGTGCAGACCATTGTCTTTCTCTATTCCCTGTACAAGGAGGTGGGCAGGCCGGAGGGCAAGTGGGTCTGGGTAGGTGGGTGCTGGGCAGGCGGGGTCTGGTGCCATCTACTGGCAGCCAGCTTCACCGCCTCAGGCTCTCTCTGCAGGGCCACTCCAAGGGGCCTTACCTTGTCAGCGCGCCCCTGTCCACCATCATCAACTGGGAACGTGAGTTTGAGATGTGGGCGCCTGACTTTTACGTGGTCACCTACACGGGGGACAAGGAGAGCCGCTCTGTGATCCGTGAGAACGAGTTTTCCTTCGAGGACAACGCCATTCGGGGTGGGAAGAAAGTATTCCGCATGAAGGTGAGCGCTGTCTTTACCCCCAGCCCCAGGAAGGCATATCTGCTATGGGGCCACTGAGTTGCAGTGTTCAGGTCCCTGTGCCCAGCCTGAGTGGGCCAGTATTACAGTTGCTCTGTACTGATGTAATGGAGCATCATCAACTGAGGGTTAGCCCACAGAACTGCTCTTGGCTGCCTGGAAGCCAGCTGGCCAGCTAGGCTCCTTCTGAGGCCCCAGGAGGGGCCTTTTCTACCTCTTCCAACTTCTGGTATCTGAAAATCGCCTGACTTATGGCTATGTTTCTCTGTCCCTGTCTCTGTTGTTACCTGGAATCCTCCTCCTTGGGTGTCTTCCTCTCATAAAGACACCACTCATGCTGGATTGAGAGATACCCATATCTTAGCCAAATAACTCTTACCTGCCAAGTCTTGTTTCAAAAAAGGAATAAAAGCGTTCAGGTGGATGTGAATGGAGAGGCGATCTTCATCCCAGTACCCAGCTGTGTGTCGGGTTAGGAGGCTTCCCTGTGCCTCAGAGCCTGCTCAACAGAACGGAGTCACAGCTCCAGCTTGGAGAGCTTCTGGGGTGGGGGGATCAAGAGTTAGTAAATAGTGGGCATGGCCTCTTGGTGTCTCCTTTGTGCTTTAATCCCCAGGGGGTCTTTGTCATAGGGCAGGCCATGACCCAGAAGCTCTTGGGAGCAGGGGGATGACTGTCTGCACCGGTAAAATATCCAAGCCAGCCAGGCTCATGGGATGACTCAGTGCAAGCCTGAGAGCGTATGTGTTTCATCCTGGGAACTCGTGTAAAAAAGCCAGATATGGGGATGTGTGTCTGTGGTCCCCTCACTCTCAGGACAAAATGGGAGGCAAGGACAGAAGAGCTACCCAGGCTTGCCTTCAAGGCTCAGGTGTGTGTGTGTGTGTGTCTGTGTGTCTGTGTGCACATGTGCGGGAGGGGACGGTTCTAGGATCCAGAGGTGGTGGATGACTTCAGGCAAACAGCCTGATACAGCGGGGCAGATCCATAAGAGAACTCACAGGACTGTGATAGCATGCACAAGACCTACACACAAGCTCAAGCCACACAAAACCAGCACAGAGGAGAAGTAGGCACCAAGTCCCACCTCTAGCCAGGAAGCTATCTGCAGTTAGCAGCTACTGGAAGAGGGACAGTCGCTTTTCTTCAGTGCGGTGACACTGAGTGTATGAACCACGGGTTAGGCTTCAGCTCAGGAGCAGCTGGCCAACCAGACTCCATGTTTGTTTAAGAATGAAAGAACAGGACACTGGGTGGGTAGGGTGGTGGGAGGGGATCTGGGAGGAGTTGGGAGATGGGAAAGAATATGATTAAAGTATATTGTGGGAAATTCTCAGAGTAAGTAAAAAGATCATTAAAAGAAAGAAAGTTGCAGGTAACCTAGTCTGGTGTAAGCAGCATGGCAGGAACAAAAGAGACCATTTCAACAAGCAGAAAACTGACTCCCAAGGTTGTCCTCTGTCCACATGTTCACCATGGCGCACACACCCGCACTCACACCACATACGCTGTTGAGACAAGGTCTCATCATTGTGTATACCAGGTTAGCCTTTGGACTCCTGTCTCACTGGGATTGCAGGCCTGTGCTACTGTGTCTGGCTTTGTGTGGGCTCTGGAGACCCACACTCCAGTCTTCCATGCTTACTCACTGAGCCATCTCCCCAGCCCTGGCAGCAATTACATCCTTAAACATTTTCTGCCCAAGACTGGTTGAATGCCTGGATGTGGAATGTGCGGTCATAGAGGGCTATTATTTTTCACCTTCTGCAACAACATCTTCTCCAGGGCACTGAGCTTTGTCCACTGAAGTGCCTCATGCCAGCGTTGTTCCTCCAGGACTCCCCAGATGCTCGCGGGGTTCTCACTCACACTTTCCCTGTCCCTTTGGTCTACCCTGTCCCTGCAGCCTCCTTCACGTTCTTGTCCCTCCCCACAGAAGGAAGTGCAGATCAAATTCCACGTGCTGCTCACCTCCTATGAGCTCATCACCATCGACCAAGCCATCCTGGGCTCCATTGAGTGGGCCTGCCTCGTGGTGGACGAGGCCCACCGGCTTAAGAACAACCAGTCCAAGGTAGGAGGCACTGACTGTGGGACTTATCCCTCGCTGTGTGGCCGCTGCTCTGTGCCTTCTGACAGCCCTTCTCCCCAAAGTTCTTTAGGGTCTTGAATAGCTACAAGATCGACTACAAGCTGCTGCTGACAGGGACCCCCCTCCAGAACAACCTGGAAGAGCTATTCCATCTCCTCAACTTCCTGACTCCAGAGAGGTTCAAGTGCGTCCCTGGGCTGGCAGGAGTGATGGGTTGCAGCCCTGTGAAGGCGTGGTAGCTGCCTACTCTGGCTCTGAGAACTACTTGGGGACCTTGGTTTCCCCACCAGTGAAATGGGGGCATGGGCAGTATTCTGTGGTGATCCTGTGTGGGAAGGTCTCGGCATTCTCCTTCCCTGGGGAAATTACAGCTGTCCCAGCAAGCCGTGGTTTTCTTCAGCACTGTCCCAGAAGGCCAGGGGCTTCTTTGGGTTCCTACCCTGTGTCCCCTAGCCTACCCCTGGCTCATTTCACCCACAGTGACTTAAATGACCCACGTGAGCACAGTGATGGCAAGCGGAGGCCAGAGCTGGGGTGGGGTGGAGATGGGAGTGAAGATGGCCCCCTGCTTCCTAGGCCTCCTCATCTCCGTTTAATCTGGGTTCACTTGCTCAGAATTGTGGAGAGGGCTCAGGGAGGAGGGGCTGTTTTGGATGTTGATTCAAGGACAGGGTGTAGCGTGCTGAACCATGTGACCTTGAGTGCTCATCCGCCTTGGTCTCCTTTTCTATAGCCTGGGTGTCTCTGGGAACTCCTGTGCAGAATAGCTGTGAGGATGGGGAGGGATCCTGTGTGGCAGAGGGCCGTGACATGTGTCCTGATGCAGGCTGAGACGGAGCCCGAGTGGCTACTCAGCAGTACCAAGGCTCTCTGGACCACCAGCCTTTGGGCTCTGCTGGCCAGGGGCCCTGTCCTCTGCCTCATCCTCCCTGGGCTGTGGTCTGCTCTGGCTCTTATCCCATCTCTTTGTTGCAGCAATCTGGAAGGCTTCCTGGAGGAGTTTGCTGACATCTCCAAAGAAGACCAGATCAAAAAACTGCACGACCTGCTGGGGCCGCACATGCTCCGGAGGCTCAAGGCTGATGTGTTTAAGAACATGCCGGCCAAGACAGAGCTCATCGTCCGTGTGGAGCTGAGCCAGATGCAGAAGTGAGTGATGGAGGCTCAGCTCCTTCCTGCAGCAACTGACCCATCTCCTAGTCTAGTGTCCTCAGCCAACCCCTTCCTGCAGGCCCTATCTGGCTCTCCTGACCATTTCCTGGGGTTGGCAGGAGTGCTCGCCTGCGGAGGCCTTGCTCACTGCATCTCCTTCCCCTTTCGTGGACTAGAGTCAGGCTGCCCAAGTTCTAGTAATGTCTCCCATTGGCTTGCCGGGTAACCTGTGCCCTGTGGGAAGGCTTTCTGTGCCACTCTGTACATGGTGCCTTGGGATACCACCAGTCTTCCTGAAGGTAGAGTCTACCCCTCTAGGAGTGTGGTGGGGCCTCCAGCCAACCTTGTCCCACACCCTGTTGCAGGAAGTACTACAAGTTCATCCTCACACGGAACTTCGAGGCACTCAACTCCAAGGGGGGCGGCAACCAGGTGTCTCTGCTCAACATCATGATGGACCTGAAGAAGTGCTGTAACCACCCATACCTCTTCCCTGTGGCTGCCGTGGTGGGTTCCCCGTGGCCATCATGGCAGGTCCCAGTGGGCGTGGTGTTGGGTTCCCTGTGGCCGTCAAGGCATGTTTCCATGG
>CABHPQ010138710.1:0-12733 GCA_902168405.1 Peromyscus aztecus | reverse complement strand
CACACAGGGGCTGTGGCAGGTGGGTGTGTGAGCAGGGCACTCCCACATAGGGGCTGTGGCAGGTGGGTGTGTGACACACACTGCATTGGGGAGAGTGGGAGTGGACAGCAAGGCTCCTGGGAGAAAGGGAGCTGCAGGGAGGTGTGGGTTTGGGGACAAGATGGCTATCAGTCGGGTGGTTTCAGGCAAGTGTTGGAGTGTGGGCAAGCCTCCACAAGTCTTCCTCCAGCTGCACTTCCTGAGTGCAGTCACCTTGCAGGCCATTATCATGGCTGTGACTGGGCTGGGGAGGGGCTCGGCCTGGCCCCGGGTGCACAGGCCCCTCTGCTGACTCTCTACAGAGTGGCAAGACGAGCTCTCGGACAACCAGTCTGAGTATTCCATCGGCTCTGAGGATGAGGACGAGGACTTTGAGGAGAGACCCGAAGGGCAGAGTGAGTATTAGTGTAGGTGACCTGGGCTGGTAGAGTGGGTGGGGAGTGATGGCAGGTGAGGCTGGGCTGGGTGCCCCATGGGAGCTGCGGGAGGTCGTCCCGAGGGTCTCGCTGTCCTGAGTATGCTGGTCTGTGGTGGGCTGTTTTCCAGGTGGACGGCGGCAATCTAGGAGGCAGTTGAAGAGTGACAGGGACAAGCCCCTGCCGCCTCTTCTGGCTCGAGTTGGGGGCAACATTGAGGTGGGGTCTGCCTGTTCCCCCATGATCCCTCCTCACCATCCCCCCCCCCCCCCCGCGGAGGTGAAGCTGAGAGGGACCCTCTGGGTTCAGGGCCCCCTTGCTTTCCTTCCCTACCCCACAGTTCTGACCATCTAACCTGAAATCACTCCCCTTCTCCACCCCGGCCAGGTGCTGGGCTTCAATGCCAGACAGAGGAAGGCTTTTCTGAACGCCATCATGCGCTGGGGCATGCCCCCCCAGGATGCCTTTAACTCCCACTGGCTGGTGCGGGACCTTCGTGGGAAGAGTGAGAAGGAATTTAGGTAAAGGGTCCAAATGAGGTGGTGGTCCAGGAGGGTGTGGCCTCCTGTCCCTGTGGAGTGGGCCCTCCAGTGGATAGTGCTTGCTCCCTCCTGGTCAGAAGTGCCTGGAGAGTTCATGGCGATCAGATCCTTGGGTGTGGTATATTGGGCAGGGCTGATTTATAGAAAACACTGGCCAGCAGTCCCCCTGCCCAAACTCTGGGATAGTGAGGTTGGGCCACCCAGGGCCAAGAGCATCTGGGGTGGGTCCCCTGTCAGGGAGGCTCTTCTGCCTTTCTGCAGGCCTGGCCCCAGCAGGCATGCTGTGGTGGATGGAGGATTCCATCCAAGAGGTCCCTGGGGGTCCTGCCAGCCTTCCCTCACCCCCTGAGCCCCAGTACTCCCCACCCCAGAGCCTATGTGTCCCTCTTCATGCGGCACCTGTGTGAGCCGGGGGCAGACGGTGCAGAGACCTTCGCAGATGGTGTGCCCCGGGAGGGCCTGTCCAGGCAGCACGTGCTCACGCGCATTGGGGTCATGTCGCTGGTTAGGAAGAAGGTGGGTGAGTAAGCCTCTACTAGCCCTCTGGCTGGCACGTGGCCCTAGCGCTGCCGCTGATGGGGGTCAGCTGCCAGAGGCAAATGCCTGGTTCAGGTCACACAGCTACCCAGGTCTGAGACAGACCAGAGGGACTGACCATTTAGGAGCCTTACAGGTTGAGGGTAGGGGGGATGAGGCCAGGAGGGTGAGTTCTAGGGAGAGGGGCCACTGGCAGCAGCTGCAGAACTACATCCGTCCCGGCTAGCCGTGGGCAGAGCAGCACCCAAGCCTGCCACGTTCTGTCTTGTGGGCGGTCTCTGAGTCGTCCTCTCTGTCCTCTCCGCTATCCTCTGCTGCCCAGGTTCAGGAGTTTGAGCATGTCAACGGGAAGTACAGCACCCCTGACCTGGTCCCTGAGGGACCAGAGGGCAAGAAGCCGTGTGAGGTGATCTCCTCGGATCCCAACACACCCGTGCCTGCCAGCCCTGCACAGCTCCCACCAGCCCCGCTGGGGCTGCCAGGTCAGGGCCTAGGGAGAGCCTGGGAGAGCTCTTGGGTCATGGGAGGTGGACCAAGTCCTCTGTGCAACCCACAGTGTGAGGGTTCCCCCACCCCGCAACCTCTCGTCGGAGGCCTTTTCCTTTTGGCAACAGCCTCGAGGTTTTACTCCACGCATACCATGCAATTGCGATGGCGTGCTTCCTCCATCCTGACAGTGCCCACTGTGGCCTCACCAGGCCCAAGGGCCTACAAGGCTCTGAGTTGGAGACCTGGCCTGGAGCCCTGCTCACACTGCTGAGCTTGTCTCCCTCTGTGGAGTACCGCAAGGCCAGGCCTCCTCCTCCTCAGCTGACATGCCCTGCCCTGCCCTGCCCTGCTCCTTGGCCCTGTCTAAGCCCACCTGTCTCACCGCTTTCCCTTTATATTGCAGACAAAATGGAAGCTCAGCTGGGCTACCTGGATGAGAAGGAGTCTGGCGTGCAGAAGTCAAAGAAGCCCCAGGAAATCCAGGTATGAAAGTTGATGGTGGCTGGGCCCTGTGGAGGATGTGGGTGGAGTTTGGTCTGGCCCAGCTGGGTAGAAGCCAGGCCTTCCTGGCTCCCAGCTCCAGTCTCTGGGTCTAGGGTGACCAGACGGGGAACAAGTGGGGGTGTTGGGATTGAAGGCTCCCAGACAAATGCATATTCCCTGCCACGCATCCCTGCTGAGGCCCAGGTCCTGCAGCCCCCTAGCCTGTCCTTCTAGGCCCTGCCAACTGCCCTGGACAGAGGAGAGGGTGAGGACAAACATCAGAGCTCAGACAGCAAGGACAGAGCTCGAGAGGAGAGGATGGAGGAGGTGGAGAAGGCCCAGGGCTCTCCGGAGCAGCCACTGAAAGGTAGGGCTTTCTCAGCCCAGCACATGACCTCTGCAGCCCTGGGCAGGTGGGCGGCCTGCACTCCAGTCTGTTTACCCTGCCTGGATGCTAGCGGTGTCCTACTACCTGGTGGTAGGAAGGGCAAGGGGTCAGACTTTCACTCTGTCATGGAGACTTTGGGGCTCTTGGGGTATGATTACAGGGTTCCAGCTCACTTGGATTCTTGTTTTAAAATACAAGTCCATCTGGATACTGTCAAACTTGCTTCTGGCTTAACATGGCCGGAGTTTGTAAATGCCTTGTCTGGATTGGAAAAAGGCGGTTGGGTGTGAGGTTCTTAATACACACTTCAGATCATTAGGTAGAGCTTGTTAATTATACTGCTAAGGTTTTGTGTTAATATCCTCATTGGTATGTGCTTTGATCAGCCACTTCTTGAAAGACTCTGTGTCAAAGCTTCACTGTGACTGCAGGGTCAGAACCGCACCAGGTTGTGTTGTTAGGTGAATATTCGTTTTGGCGTTTAGTATTTTTCTGCCGAGGGACAGGTGGATCTCTGTGAGTTCAAGGCCAGCCTGGTCTACAGAGTGATTTCTAGGATAGCCAGGGCTATCCTAGTAAAACCCTGTCTCGAGAAAAACAAACAAAAACGAGTATTTTTCTTCCGAAAAAGCTTCTAGTAGTTCTAGTAGTCTAAAATAATTACCGTCCCTCTTGATAGATTTGGCTCTAACGTTTACTTTGAGAGGTTGGGAGACACCCAGCCTCGGTCTGTAAAGTGATTGCTGTGTGAGCATGCTGACCTGAGTTTGATTTCCATCACCCATGCAGAGCAAAGCAAAGACAGAAAACACCAGTAAACAAAACAACAGAAACAGAAACAAAACCTAACCCCAACCAACCCTCCGCCACAACCAACCAAACCCCAAATACAGCACATGTGGGCAATCCCAGTGCTAGATGGAGACAGGAGGAACCCTGGGGCTTGCTGGCCAGTCCTCCCAAATCCATGTGTAATGAGGCTCTGTCTCAGGAAATAAGGTGATGGTAATTAAGGATGACACAAATCATCAACCTCTGGCCTTCACACACGTGTGCACGTGCCCATTTCCACATGCACACACAGACTCATGTACACACACTTATTTTGGCTAACATGTGTTGATTACTTTGGTTTTATGTGTTTGGTAGACCTGGATTGAAGGTGGTGCTTTGTAGGGAGAGGCCAGCCCTACCTCCCAGGGAGCGTTCTAGGCTGTGCTTCTTGTACCCTGAGTAGCACTTCTGATGGATAGGAGACCCCTCTCTGCCCACGAGCCCCCCTTGTTCTGCAGAGGAAGTGCTGCCAGACAAGGAGCCGATCCCAGACAAGCTGGAGCCGAGCCCGAGTCACAGCAGCGATTTCAGGCCAGGTAGGGGGCTTTTTCCTGTCCCTGCCTTATGCCTCCTGGTCAGTCCCCCAGGTGCAGACCCCAGGCCCTGGTTGGAGCCAGTGGACAGGGGCCTGGACTTGTAAGTTCCTCCTATCAGGGCAGCTTTTTTTCCAGGGGACAGACTCATCCCACTTCTCTCTACCCCTCCTGTCACCCCAGTCACCCAGAGAGGGAAAGAGCTGGTCACAAACATCTGTGGCCCAGCTTTGTGCGCTAAAGCTCTGGAGCAGCCACCCTGTGGTCAGAGCCCTCAGGCATCCATTGTCTCTGAACTTGAATTCTCTCCTGCCCTTTTCTGAGGTGGTTCTAGTGTGGTGGGGGAGGGGCGCTAGGGCCTGGAACCTGCTCAGGATGGAAAGAGAGGGCCCCTTTCCTTTTAAGTCCCTCTGTACAGTGAGCACGTGGAGGACAGACATGTGTTCCACTTGTCTTTGGGGCTCCCAGTGTACGGCAGGGAGAGGCTTTGGGGTAATGCCTTCTCGAGAGACAGTGACCATGGCCTGTCGCCTCCCCACTAGATGACTCCAAGGCTGAGGAGAAGGAGCCCATGGAGACACAGCAAAATGGTGACAGAGAGGAAGATGAAGAGGGGAAGAAAGAAGACAAAAACGGGAAATTCAAGTTCATGTTCAACATTGCAGATGGCGGCTTCACAGGTACCGGGGTGGAACCCTAGGCAGGAACTGGGCTGCGGGTCCCACTTCCCAGGAGTCTGGGCAGATGGCAGCTTTATACTGGGGTATGAACGTTGATACAGTCTGTTATTCCCCTCTGAGCAATGCTGGAGCAATGTACCTGTAAGGCTGGGTGCTGGCCGGTGCTGAACGAGCCTGTGTGCACGCCGGGCGGGGACCTCACATTCTGCTCACTTTGACTTCTTTCTTCAGAACTGCACACCCTGTGGCAGAATGAGGAACGGGCCGCTGTGTCCTCGGGAAAAATCTACGAAATCTGGCACCGCCGCCACGACTACTGGCTGCTGGCGGGCATCGTGACGTATCCTTGGTCAGTCACTCTGGGGTGACTCTGGTCTGTCTGGTCCTCAGGGGACCACAGGCTCTAGGGAGGACCTTCCCTTCATCTCCCAGCTTCTGGTGATTGCCTGTAACCTTGAGACTCCGTGGCCGGTCTCTGTATTCTATCATGTTCTGTCATCTGTCCTTCTGTCTGTCTTCCTCCAATCAACTTTCCCAACACAGTCATTGGGATTTAGCCGCCCCTGCCCCCCATCTAGTCTGATCCCTTCCTGATCACACCTGGGTAAGGGCCACATTCTTGGGCTTCAGGGGTTGGGACTTGCATGTGTCCATCTGGGGTGCTGGGATAGAGTCAGCACCAGGAGGCCTCAGTGCCCTGCCTGGCGCCTGTCATCACCAGCTAATGTCACTGTTGCTATCAGCATGCTTATCTTCCAGATGTCTGACTTGCCTGGGGGCACACAGACAGCAAGCTGGGACCCTGGTTGCTCCCACCTCACCCCTGCTGTCAAGCCCCTCATTCCTGTGGCCAGCTTTGCCCTTAACTGTACCCCTCAGACATGGCTATGCTCGCTGGCAGGACATTCAGAATGACCCGCGGTACATGATCCTCAACGAGCCCTTTAAGTCTGAGATCCACAAGGGCAACTACTTGGAAATGAAGAACAAGTTTTTGGCCCGCAGGTTCAAGGTAGGCCTTTGAGGGTGTTACCTCCCCACCCATCCCTGTACCTAAACCTGGACCAGGCTCTCCTCTGAGGATTCAGTCAACCCAGTGTGTGAGCATCTCCCACTGCCCAGGGGATGGGATTGGAGAACTCAGTTTGTGGAAGATTCCTAGGGCCACAAGATCAGGCTAGGAGGGAAGTAGAAGGCCAGCCCGGAGCCTCAGCTTTGGTGGGTGCTGGTGGGAGGAGGAGGGGCCAGGCCAGTGCTGTCCCTTCCCCCCCAGCTGCTGGAGCAGGCACTGGTGATCGAGGAACAGCTCCGGAGGGCTGCGTACCTCAACATGACCCAGGATCCCAACCACCCAGCCATGGCCCTCAACGCTCGCCTGGCAGAGGTGGAGTGCCTTGCTGAGAGTCACCAGCACCTATCCAAGGAGTCCCTTGCTGGGAACAAGCCTGCCAACGCTGTCCTGCACAAGGGTGAGTGAGCCCCACTCTCCACCTCCGGGGGTGCAGCTCATAGCCGCCATCCTGCCCAAGTGGAGGAGCTGATAGGACAGATGCCCAGAGGGTGAGGCCTCTGGGGGCAGAGGGGTGCAGTTCTGTTCTAATACCTCATTTCACAGAAATGCCAACAAGGAGGGCTCAGGCTGCGGTAGGTAGCACAGAGGTAATGAGATTGGAGGTCTCACTAACGCTCACATTGCTGTCCTGTGCAGGGGTGAGCAAGTCCTTTGCCTGGAGGAATGCATCTTAAGTGTCTCCATCTTGGAATTTAGGAAGGGGAACAGTTTGCCCAAGGTCTACTTTGAATCTTACTCCAGATCTCTGCTTTTCTGGTCTGAGGGCTCCAGAGTGGAAAGGGGTATTGCTAACACTGCTCACACATGAAGGTCTGGTCCATGCTCTGTCCCCACTGGCAGCAAAGGTGTGTGGGCCTAGTGATCTAGTGTCAGATGGGGCTGCTGGCCACCCAGAGAGAGAATCCAGAGCCGAGTGTCTGGAGCTCTTTTCTGCCAGGAGGGACCCCTGGAGGAGTTTTCTTGCAAACCCTGTTTCTCCAGTTGGCAATCCTAGGCATCCCAGGATTTGAAGAGCCTGGTGAGGGATGCCCCATGGTGTCTACTTTTGGGAGTGTGCTGTGACATATGTAAAGGGCACCTTCCTGGCCACAACCTGTATGGCAGCTGTGGCGGGCAGAGCAAGCCTTCCATTCTTAGGCCCTCCCACCCTGCAGTCCTGAACCAGCTGGAGGAACTGCTGAGCGACATGAAGGCGGATGTGACTCGCCTGCCCTCCATGTTGTCACGCATTCCCCCGGTGGCTGCCCGTCTGCAGATGTCTGAACGCAGCATCCTGAGCCGCCTAACCAACCGTGCTGGTGACCCCACCATCCAGCAGGTCAGGTTTGGCCTGCACACTGCATCGTGGGCCTGAGTCCCCCTGTTGTATGGGTGGGTGCCCCTGGGTGGGGGCTGGGTGATGTTCTGGTTGTCACCTGTAAAGCTGGTCCTTGCCTCCAGGGCGCTTTCGGCTCCTCTCAGATGTACAACAACAGCTTTGGGCCCAACTTCCGGGGCCCTGGACCGGGAGGGATTGTCAACTACAACCAGATGCCCCTGGGGCCCTATGTGACTGGTAGGTCCCCACCCGCTTCCGGGCAGCATGCACACAGTGCCCCTCTGGGGCCTAGCCTGCCCGTTGCTGGGGATGCCAGGCAAGCCCGTGCTCTGATCTCTTCTTGGCAGACATCTAGTCGTCCTCATGACTTCCTCCCGTTGCAGCGCTGCTTTCCAGCTGAGGTGAGGGGCTTGCTGGCCACTCTGCTGTCCCGTGCCCTCCAGTTTACCCCGTCCAAGCACTTGGTTCATGCCCCTGAGCCTTGGAGTCTTTGTTTCTGGTAGCTTTGAGTCACATTGGTCATGGCTGTGTCTGTGTGTGTATTCATGTGGACATCTGTATGTGCACATGTGTTCTTAGCCATGTGCCAGAGATCACTGCTCTCAGCCTGGAACCCTGTCCTGCATGATGGTTGGCCCGTGGACAGTTGCTGCTTGTCTTATGCCCTCACTCTCTGTTCAGGACCAAGGGGAGGGAGTACCCGAGGGGTTGAGTGTCTTAATGACTTTGGGAGTGGAGATGGGGAGTTCAGAGAGGTCACCAGTCCTGATGGCCTTCTCCAAGTGCTATCTGTCCCTGTAAGGTAGATGCAAGGCCAGAGGCCCTGGATGAACTTCCATGCAGAGCCTGCTGGATGCTGAGACTCCAGTAATTGGGGTGCAGCTCACATCTAGTCCAAAGGCCTGTAACTAGGGGATCTTAATTCCAGGAGTCCCTGTGATCATAACTGTGACCACACCTGTGGATACCTGGCCACCCAACTGTGTAACCAGCCCACTGGTTTACCTTTTGCAGCCGGGCCACCTGCCCAACCCCCACGGGAGAGAGAAACTACAGCCCTTTTAGGAGTTGGTGCCGTGTTGGGACACAAAAGGGAAACCAAGCGATTCTGTCACACAGAGGACAAGGCCCAGCCTGGCTGCACAAGAGCCCAGAAGTGCCACCTCATCATAGTTGAAGTGTTCTTCCGCACTGCATCCCACCCATAGCCACGCCAGGCAAGGCCCTGGCACCTTTTCCAGAGTGACTGACTTAGAGGAAATTCCATTTACCTGTACTTTTTTTGCACTTTCCTACCGAAGATGCGAACGTGTTTGTCTTGATAAAAAGTTGGATGACGTGTGGAAGATTCAGACTCACAACACTCCTGTCTGTCACCCGGCTCCAGACCTCAAGGGAAGTTCTCTGGAGGCCTTTGGTGCTGCTCTGTGGACTCACTCCAGCTGGGGAGATGCAGCATCCTGTGTTCTGGAAGCCCTTAGTATGTCCCCTGCCCATGTCTGCTCCTGTGTGACTGCCCTTCTGCGCTGGCCCCCTGCCTACTTGGGATCCTAGTGTTGGAGGGGATCAGGTCTGGAGAGTGGCTGCCTAGCCTGGTGATGCCCAGGTCGGGGTTTCTATCTCCTTTCTGCCAGGGTTGGGGACCACCAGGCACATTTCATCTCCTGGCAGGGGTACCTATCTCAAAGGCCCTGGAATCTCTTGTTTCCAGTGGACATGTGGAGGCCTCAGCAATGTGTGGCAAGTGGAACGGGTGCCTCACAAGGTGGGACAGACCTAGACCTGGGCCAGAGGCCCTACAGGGGCTTCTGGACATTTGCTGTTTGCAGGAGTATGGTGTAGGCAGGTAGGAGCTGGTGCCCCAGGAAAGAAGGTCATGTTTGTTGGGTGGCTCTGGGAGACTTGTCCCACTCACCCTGGCACAGATTTCCCTGAGCTCAACATCCTGGGCCACAGATGTCAAGGAGCTAGACCCTCTGTTGTCTTGGTCCTAGAGAGGCCTTGACCAGGGCAACTGCTACATGAAGTAGGGGCCACAGTGGCCCTTGCTGGTTCTCAGAGGGTGTGGAGAGAGCTGTGCTTGGAGGTGGGACTGGACCTGATGGCTTCCTTAGATCCTTCCTAGCTGGAGCCTCCAAGGCTTCTGGCCTTATTTCCTGCAGGGGTGCCTCGGAGTACCAGGGCCATCTTCCCACGTCAGTGTTGCCATGCCAACTTCTCTTGCTCCACCCTCGTCTGTGGCACCATGTGAGGCTCCATGCTGGGGTAGGGGTGGGGTGGATCTGCCAGGCTCTCGGCCTGTCTGACCTTCTCGCTGGCCCTGGCTCAGCCTGGAGACTTCCAAGCCCTTGCCTTGGCGCTTCCTAGGTAGGTGCCCTGGGGTTCAGTACACCCTGAAGATGAGGAAGGGGCTTCTGGGGAGAAGCCCATTGAGTCTGAGGTCAGGGAGCTTGGAGGGGCTCAGACTCTCCTCCCTGGGAAAGGAGTGAGGGATACTAGTGTCCCTGGGCCCGCCAAGATGGGGGCAGGTCTTCATGGCTTGTCTTAAGGACACTTTGGCAGTTGCCCAGCCTTTACTTAGCCCAGATGTGCACATCTGTAACATAGTTCCTCCTTTGAACCCCTGGAGGGCTGGACCCCCACGGCTTCTTCCATTGTGACACTTTCACACTTCAGTCTATTCAAATCTCCAGGCCAGTGGACTGGCCAGACACTGTGGGGAGGCAGAGTGGGGACTCTGGTCATAGACTGAGCATACCACAGAGCTCCAGGATGTGTATCATGGTGGCTGACCCCACTCTCTAAGAAGGGCTGTCCCCTGCATGGGAGAGCCTGCCGGAAGCTTGTTCCCCAACCCAGAGCCCCTGTGCTAATCCCACTGGGCAAGAAGACAGCCCTGCTGGCCTGATTTGGAACTGTGCCCCAAGTGACAGACCCTGACACTTGGGTCTGGAGGTACAAGTGGGACAGATCAGGGCCTGTGACTCCGGCTCTATTTCAAGGGTTCACCCCTTCCCTGATGACGTCTCCCAGGAGTCTTGTTCTGTCCCTCAGCTCTGCTTCTTCCTAGGTCATACCCACCCACCTTGGCCTTTTCCTCTCCACAGCCACCTTGACCTGAGCCCCCTACTGGCCTGGGAAGGGCTATGTTCCCTGTGACCAGCACTTGGGTGGCTTTGGAAGGTAGTCTGCCCAGGCAGCTGGGGAGAGGGAAAGGTCCTTCAGGGGTGCTCTTATCTTGGTCCGTCAGCTGTCTCCTGCCAGAGAGTGACAGGGCAGAGGTGGCATCTTGAGGCTGCTGATAGGATTGGGGTCCTCATGCCCAAGCTGTCAGAGCCGTAGTGACGTAACGTTTCCAGACACTTGGATTCCCTTCACTCTGCTGGATGTCTGTGGAAGGTGTGGGGTGGCTCTCAGGTGACATAGAGAACTGGGGTCAGAGCTGCGACATCTGAGGGCACCCCCTCACGTACTCCTGCTGTGAAGTGCCTCCTCTGCTCCCTGCTCCCCAGGGCCACCTGTGAGCCAGGGCTCCTCTCCCCCACCCTCTGGGTGCTCCCAAATCCATATAGGTTGATGGGCTCCATGACACCTGCAACCAGTCTCCTAAGTCTTGAGATCCTGCAGGGGGCATGCTGAGGGTGGGCCAGAGGGCCGGACATCTTTGTAGTCTCATAGAGTGGGCAGGTGTTGATGCTTGGAGCTTCTAGTGTGTGCCAAGGAAGGCGGTCGGGAGCCTAGACTGACCCTCCCTCTACCTTTCACTGTCTTGACCTGCCTACAAGGGTGGATGGCCACCCCCAAGGCGCTCCTGCGCAGAGCACAGCATGGAGGAGGAAGCCAACCTGCCCGATTTATATACCAGGAAGTTTACAGGTTGTGGTGCGTCAGCCCAAAGTCGTCGGCGTCCTTCTGTTTATGGATATTTCCCCTCTTAATTTTCAGATTTTTTTTTAAACAAAGTATTTTTTTAGGTGCGATAACCCGGAAAGGGCCTGTTGGGTGTGTGTGTATATGTCCTGAACTCTCCACATAGCCACATAGGAACCAGAGCCCAGCTCAGAGGCAGCTCCTCCACTGGGCCTGGAGAGGAAGGAGGGCCCCCTGCTGCCTGCCAGGGTCAAACAGACTCTACAGAGAGCCCTCTTCCTGCCCAGGCCAGGTTGGCATCTGTCCCGCCGCTGCCCCATTCAGCACACCCTGGTGAAGCAGGAGTAGGCACTTGGGGTTAGCTGGAGCATCTCAGCAGGGGTTCCAGGGGCATATACCCCAGCTCCTCTGAAGGCTGTCCTGGGGGAGGCTGGACGGGCTAGCCAATTGTTATCTTCACTCGTACTCTGTGTGTATGTTTTGGTTTCTGTGTTTTAATAAACCCTTTGGGAAGGGATGGAATCATTGTAGTTCTTAGCCTCGCTGGTTTAGAACAGGGATGTGGCGAGTGGCTGGGGAGAGGAGGATTTGCACCCATGGCTCAGGGCTCACAAGGAAGGCGGGAAGACCCCAAATAGCAGTGTGCAGGAGGAGGCACCTCCTACCGCCACCTTCAGTGAGTGGTGTGTAGTGACCCATGTGCTTCCTCCCCCAAACCCATCGACCTGAGAACAGCAGCCAGCTGGTCCCTAAAGGCATGGAGCTCCCCAGCCATCAGCCCCCAGTCTTTGGAGGTGTCAGCAGAGATGTGTGTATGGTGGGGGGAGGTACCGTATCTCCCACAGGCCTCAGAGATGTCATCTGGGAGAGGCAAGGGTGGATCTTTGGCCCAACCCATCCCATCTCTCTGCCCTGTACTCGGGCCCTTACTTTCATCTTGTCCTCAGTTGTAGAGTCCCGTTTAGGGGTGGGGAACCCAAGACCTCATCCCTGCAGTTGACGGCTTTGCTCTCCCCTGATGCCGTCTCTGAGGAAATGAGAGGACTGAAGCATGGAGACGGAAGGGCTCGGGTTTTATTTGTCATTCCATAAATACGGGCTGCACCTTGGTGAGTCTGTCAGGAAGCTGGAGGCGCTTGCAGTCTGCCTGGTGGGGTGCAATTAGCAAGGAGCCGCGCTCATTAAAAAACGGGGAGAGAAAGCACATTATGTACATGAGGGATGAGAGCAGGACACACAGGTGCCCTGCCGTGCCTCAGGACCCTGGGTTCGGGATGAGCAATAGCAGGACTCCATGCGTCAGATCCCTCAAACAGCCCCCTCCGGCACCAGGCCCGGCTGGCTGTGCTTCAAGGTGAGAAGGTGCTGGAGGCTGGCTGGAACTGACCAGTAGGCAGCTGGGCAGCTGGGGCCAGAGGAAGGGGAGATCTGTGGCCATGGAGGAAGGAGCTGGCCTTAGACCCTTCAAGGGCCAGGGGCAAGCTCCCCCTTTATAAGCTGCCTGCACAGGTCTTTGGTGGTCTCCTAAGACC
>CABHPQ010138709.1:0-35751 GCA_902168405.1 Peromyscus aztecus | reverse complement strand
CTTAGCAGGACAAGGGGGAAGGCTGAGCTGCTCTGATAGAGAGCTCATGACCTGTTCAGAGTAATCCTCTCCTCTACCCCCCGAGACAGGGTTTCTTTGTGGAGCCTTGACTGTCACAGAACTAGCTCTGTAGCCCAGGTTGGCCTCGAACTCACAGAGATCCACCTGTCTCTGCCTCCCAGTGCTGGGATTAAAGGCATGCGCCACCACTGCCTGACATGGGGGCAATCCATTTGTATAGCTCTGAGAAGTCCTAGGCCTGCCTGTGTTCCTGCGGCTTCTGAGTTCCCAGGGTCTGTCTGAAACTGTCCCCCCACCCCACCCCCACCACTGTGTCACCTCCCTGGAGTCTCCCAAGGGCCCAGTGTCAGGTAGGGCACATGGTGGCTGTAAAATAAAGTCTCGTGAATAAATGGGAATGGGACTTGCAGATGAAGAGTGGCTCTTTGGCTGTGTGTGTGTGTGTGTGTGTGTGTGTGTGTGTGTGTGTGTGTGATTCTGAGTATGTAGCTATGTCTCTGGGCTTATTTATGTGTGTTTACCCATGGGTAAAGACACATATGTCTATTTGCAAATATCCAAATGTGCTGGGCTTGTCTTTGTGTCTTTGCATGTCCCTTTGCATGTGGGTCGTGGGTCTGTATGTGGTTGCTTGCAGATGCGTGAGGACTGTACACATATGCATATGTGCTGTCTGTGACATCTGTGTGCCGCATGCATGCCTTCCTGTGTCTGCGTATCTGCATGTCTGGGACATTCTTTGACGTGTCTTGCTATGTGTGCTTCTGCCTTCTGCCCCTCCTGGGCTCTCCTGGGGGAGCTGGCGTATCCCCTGTAGCATCTCCTGACTTAGAGTTACCTGGCTGGCAGGAAGAAGGGTTCCACACCCCTCCCCTCCAGCTAGAGGTGCTAATCACTGGGTTATATACAGATGGCAAATGTGTGGCTGCCAGGCCTCCTCGAGGAGGGATGGTGGAGGGAGTGTGCAGATGAGCAAACGCATATACACAGAGCTAGAGGGGGGGAGGGAGAGGCAGGGAGAGGGAGGGATGGGGAGCAGAAGGAGGGAGAGGGGGGAGAGAGAGCAGGCAGAGGGATAGAAAGGAGGGAGAAGCAAGAGAGAAGGAGAAAGAGGGGGAAGGAAGGAGAGAGAGAGGGAGGGAAGGAGAGAGGGAGGGAGAGGGAGAGAGACTATGAATTTAGAAGTAGAATGGGTCTGCTTGCCTTTGGGTGCTATGGGTACAGGGTCTTTTCCTGAAGTATGGCTTTTACCAAGAGGAGGGGATAGCTCTGATGTTTTCCTTTCCCTAATTACCATGGAGTTTTAGCATCACAGGATTACAGAATGCCAAGGCATTTTAGGTCTGTGGAACTGTGGCGTCTTGGTCTGGTGCGATTCTAGATTTCCAGAACCACATTCAAGGACGGAACTCTTCTGGGGTTGGTGGTGTCTTCAGCCGCATTCTTCTCTCCCTTCTTGATTCAGCCTTTCTTTGAATACGAGCATGGTCAGGGAGTGACTTTGGAAGCTCATCAGGCTCAGCCCCTGGCTCACACAGGGCTACAGAGAAGTCCAGCCGGCTGGCACATTCTCGGAGCTGGCAAGCTGGAGTCTTTCCTCACTGAATACAGCTTCTCACCTGAACGGTCTGCAGACTCATATTCACAGACTGTGCTTCCAGCCAACACGAGGGCGCCTGTGTTCCCAGAATACGTTTGCAATAGCTTAGCTGCTGCAGGTGTATAGACAATAAAGGAGTAGACATCCATCCATAATGGAGGCTGAGTAACCCAACCTGAGGGCAGATGGCCAGCTAAGCAGGCAGAGACATTCACCAGAATGTCCAATGGGGGAGGCGTTCTTTCTCTCATTAAAAGACAGTCTCATGTAGCTTAGGCTAACTTCAAACTCACATATAGCCAAGAATGATCTCAAATTTTCAATTCTCCTGCCTCCACCTCCCAGGAGCTGGGATTATAGGTGTGCATCACTACACCCGATTTTATGTGTTGCTGAAGATAGATCCCAGGGCCTTTTGCATGCTAGGCAAATACCTACCAACTGAGCCACATTCCAAGATCTTCCTTCCTTACTGTTTCTCCTGATGGCAGCTTGAAGGACCAGACTGTGTCCTTTCCCAGGGATCCTGGGAATCATCCCTGAAGCCAGTCACTGCCCTAGATTTTAAATCCCCAGGACTCATCCAAGTTCTTTAGCTTGGTGACCCCCTTGGGCTCTGGCTGCTAGCCTCCACCACCATGTCCAGCCCTTCTTTTGCATGGATCCTTTGTTGCCTTTTCATGCTGCAAACTCTTGTTCATTAGTGGGGTGAAAGCTCCCAGTTAATTCTAAGTGCCGTTAGAGAAAGAGTTTAACATATTTAATTTGCAATTTCCCAGAGTTTTCAACATTTGCTACACAGGAGGCATTGAATAAATGTTTGTTGAATGACTGATTGATTGTGTCCATTAAATTCTCTTCATTTCTCCTTTGCAGTCTCAGTCCCATAAGCCCTTGCAGGTGTTTTCCCAGGTCACACTGTCCCTAGGAACATCTGCGGGTGGGAGTCTTTGCAGGCATGAAAACCATGTAGCTGACACTGGATCAGATCAATGTTCCGATCTGTGGCATCCAGTTGGGGCTGCCCCACATACCTTTTGTCTGGTAAGGTCACCCAGAGTCTGGCACCCAGGAAATGCAGACAATTGCCAGCAGCTCAGCATGGTGACTTGTAGTCCCCTGTTGATCTCAACTGTGAGTGCCTGGCCAACCCATTGGCAGCATCTGCTTCAGCTAACTTGCAACTGCACGTTTCCAGGTTCTCGCCCCTTAATATTTAATAACCAGACAGCTGGCCTTCGCTGGAAGCCGTTTAAGAACCTGATTACGTTTTATCTGAACTTGGCTTTAAGTAAGGCTTGGACTGCTTTGAGATTAAGTATAAAGATGGTATCCTAAGTCTGGGGCCAGCATAGGCCTAGATCATTAGGTGCTGGTAGAGGACTGCCTACGCTTGATGCTCCTGGGTGACCTTTTAGGCAAGAGGGAGGTGGAGCAGCTCCAGATGGCCCCGCCTCTCCTCTTGTGCCACAGATCCATTTGGGAAAGAGGAAAAGTGCTAATGGGACCTTCCCTGACTCATATCCTAGCTGGATAAGGGGGCAAGGGGGATTCCGCCTGGGCCATTTCCCAACAGGAAAGGTGGTTCTATCCTGTGTGGCTTGGCCATCAGTAGCCAGAACTAGTTTGTGTGGATCCATCAATGCCATGGAGGTGGGTTTAGGTTGCCACACCAGTTTACTCTGGCATAGGACTGTGGGTTCTTTCACAGAAGGGCACGAGGCTACAGTAATGCTCCTTGATGGCCACGCCCCCTCTCACACATCCACAAGGCCTGGGGATGCTGGAGTCAGCTCTGAAGCCTAAACTCTGCAGAATTGTTAGGTCAAGATGGAGAGGGTCCAGATGACCTGTGCAGTGTTGGGAAGGTTCAGGAAGTAGGAACATCAGTCTCTGCTATTGTCCCCCAGGGGTCCACCGGGTCAGGAAACAGACTTCAGAGTCTGTTTCTCAGCGGATGTGGAGAGAGGTGCTGTCGGAATTCACCCCTGGGAACGCAGCTTCCCTGATTCCAGGGAGAACTTCACAGGGTCAGGAGGCTCAGTTTCTGGTTCTTGCTCTCTCCTAACAAGCCCATTAGTCTTGGGAGAGTCCCTGCCCCATACGCAGCTTCTGCACGTCAGGCAGCCTCATGGCCCTGCCCCCTACAGCAAACTCCTCTATTCTCTTCTGTTCTCCACTCATAGGTCAACTGGTCTGACAGATTTCAGAGCCCGTATCTTGGCAGAGTCTAGAAATGCCACTCTTGGTGAGCTGCAGGGCTGGTGTTCTTTACAGGGCAGTGCCTGTAAACATCACCGTGCTCAGGAATGGGTGATACTTACCAAGCACTTTCTACACGTAAGGTGCATACTAGGTAAACAGTTGACCATATACATCTCCTTTAATCCTGACCATCCTAGCCCCTCCTTTCTCTTCTTCTGGCATCATTCCCAGATGTGGGCGGTGCCTTTAGGATGCTGCCCTGCTCCATCACCGCCCCCGAACCACCACCTTCATCAACCCCCACCTGAGTTTCTTCTCTGGTCCTCTGCCTCTATCCTGACCCCTCCAATCCACCCTTCTCCAGCAGCCAGGGGGGCTTAGAACAAGAAATCATGTCATGTCCTTCCTCTGCTTTGAACCACTGAAAATGAAGCCCAGAGTCCACAGGCAACGCTGCTTCAAAGGGCCTCCCTCTACTCCATCCTCAACTGTGTGGTCTAATCTTCCATTCCCAATTTGCTTCAGCCACACTGGCCTTCTACTCCTCAAATGAGCCTATGGAGGCCTTCCTGCGACTACTGTGGGTCCCTCAGGCCTCTGTTTTAATGTCACAGTCCATCATTATTTTATAAAACACCACTTCCTGGCACCCAGCTTATTGCCTAGTTCCAAATTGTATAGCTCCTGTCACCTTCTGATACTTTTCTTTTATTCATTCATTCATTCATTCATTCACTCATGTGCCAACTCCCTTGTAAGCTTCATTTAGAGTGGAACTTTAGGTCACGATGTTTGCTGTTGGATCCTCAGGACCTCGAAAGTGCCTGGCACAGGGCAGGGAGCGTATAGAGTTTGTTAAAGGACTGTGAATGTGGCCTAGGAATAGATGATATGGTAGCATTATCCCAATTTACAGAAAGTCTGGCAAAGCGAAGTGCAATTTACCACCTCAAAAAGAATGAAGTCAGCTCCAGCCCTTGTCTCCGTGGCTCAGTGCCCAACTGTGATTCATCTCTTCGTATCACTCCCACCAAAGCCGAGGTAACATCACGGAAGAGGGAGCAGAAGGATTATGAAAACTGGAGGATGGCAAGGAGTTCAGCGAAATGCCGTCTTCTGGATCTAACATCGCCATTGCGATCCTGAACACACAGCCGCTCTGATTACCACCACAAGACCCGCACACAGCAAAAGCAGACAGGAGAGTAGGAGAGGAGCCAGTCAGGAGGAGAAAGGGGGTCAGCAGGGGCAATGAGGGTGAATACGATCATGACATACAGGTACATAATTGTAAAAATTAGATATATGTAAATTAAAATTCTAATAATTAATTAATTTGAAAAAGCTCCATCAGGGGACACACTGGCACTGGCACCCATGATCCCCAGGATGCACACCTTGGGTCCCTGTCCTATCAATCTAAGATGCCCTGGAAATCTAAGATGGGGTCCCACATCAGCGACATCCCTCTGTCCCATGGCAGCTCCTCTTACCATCATCAGCTCCTGTGGAGGATGTGGGTTTTTTGAAAACCTTGGACCACTCTCAGAGGCAGCCTTTGACACACAGTTAACGAAATAACAAGGCACTTTACCCATTTTCCGATAGTAATATCTTTTGTCCCCAGACTAGCTCTACAGCTCTGATATCGCAAACTAGTCCCAGGTTCTCCTGCTCCTCCTCTGGGTTCCAGCGAAGGTGGAGCCCCCTCTATCCTCTCACCTTCCACTTCCTCATATCCCCCATCAGTTCTGCAGGATTGTTGCTGCTGGGCAGTGAAGGAGGGCTCAGAGGTACTCCGCAGCACAAAGATGGGTAAGGAGTGATCCCAGATCTTACACAGGGATGTCGAGGGAACACCCAGGGTCCACAGGGCCGAGGTTCACTGAGCGCAGCCGTGGGCATATTCAATTGCCACATGATTACATCCAATTTTGACATCCCACTGTGCAGAGGCAGAGGTGGAAGTCATCTACCTCTAGGCAGTCTTCAAGTGGGGATCCAGTTTGGGTCTGGGGCCATATGCATATTCCATGCCTAACTGGCATCCTGACACTTTGTCCCTGTGTCCCACTGAGCCTCTACTTCTCCAGAATTCCCTATCAGCAGGTATACATGGAAACACAACATGGGAGCTCAGGAAGGCTTATATGTATGTGGGGGTGAGAGTGACCCTCTGGAAGTGACTATCCTGGGATCACACAGTGCCAAAATATACCTGAAATCACGTACCTTTAGGGCCCTAACCATGTACCCGGTAGGGTATGGTATCAAATAGGACACATCTCCCCTAACTGTGTGATTCTTAGAGGCCAGCGGGGCTGACAGCCCCTCTGCCATTTCCCTCTTAAAGACACAAAGAGAAGATGGGTGTAATGGTGATAGGCAATGCAGACACCTGGGAGGGGCCAAAGCTGGTGCAGGGACCCGACAGAAGCTCACTCTGTTGTCCCTAGCCTTGAAGGTCCCGCTTGACTTCCTTTCAGGCACCTCCCACTTCTAGCAGGATTTGCTCCTGGGTACCCACCCCAGGCCCAGACTCAGCATGCCTACTCACTAGCTCCCTCTTCCTACTCCTGCTTGTTTCCAAGATTTCCCCAAACCTATCTGCCAGTTTCCTTCTGGGCAACCCCTGCCCATTCTGCCTCAGCAGTGCCCCTCACTGTCACTGCTCCGCTGGATCCTGCCAGCCTCTGGAACCTGGATCTTTCTGCCTTCAGTCTGTGCTCCAGCGCAGCCGGGCTGGGCCCCAGATAGCTTTCCTAGTGACAAGACGGTGTCCTCCACACTTCAATGGCTCCCCTGTTGTCCTTAGGGTGCAAACCCGTCCTTCAGCCTCCATGTCACCAAGAGCTGCCCTGAATCTGTGTGACTGTCACATGGCATTTCTGTGAACATAACTGTACATCTTTGTATAGCTACTCCCTTTGCAGGGAGCCTCATTCTCACCGCATCCGCATAGCTAACTCTTACCTATTTGTGAGACCAACTCTCAGGGGCCTTATTTAAAGAAGGACTTCACCAGACTCCTTCTTTCCTCCTCTTTCTCTCCTTCTTTCCCGCCCTCCCTCCTTTCTTGTACATTTATTTATTTCATTTTATGTATGTATATGAGTGTTTTTCCTGCATACATGTATATGTACCATATCCGGGTTTGGTGCCCACAAAGGTGAGAGGAGGGCCTTGGGGCCCCCAGAACTAGAGTTAAAAATGGTTGTGAGCTACAATGTGGATGCTGTGAACCAAATCCAGATCTCTGCAAGAGCAACAAGTGCTCTAAACCGTGGAGGCATCCCCCAAGCCCCAGCAGGTTCCTTTCTATTGGCTAGACCGCTTGTGCCTCCCCAGCCCACGCAGAGCCCCTTCCTTGGGGCATGCTCCCTTGAATGTCAGTAATGCTTCTTCTTTTCCCGCTAGACTGTGGGCTTCAGGATGAAGAGGTAGGGCAGTAAGCCAACAGGCTCTGGGGCCTCCACCTCGGTTCCTGACCTGGCTCTGTCATCTTCTAGCTGAGCGGCTTCCTGCAGCTGTTCTCATCTGCTAAATGGAGAAAGAAATCGTGTTATTGCTTGCGAGAAGTTGTGAGAACGCAATGAGTGTGAAAACTTCAGAGAAATTGTAGTATATAGTACATGCTGACTAGGCACATTTTTATCACTACCCCCAGATCCCACATGGACAACCCCCACTAAGGACCTGTTTACTTGACAAATGACAAGTTACTTCTGCTATGTCGAAACTGTCTCTAATTGATTCTCAAACTCAGGTGTATTTCAGAACCAGCTAGGGCCATGTTAAAAGAAAAAGAAAAAAGGTAGACTAGCTGTGATGACTGATGTAGATTGCCAACTGGACAGGATCTAGAATACCCTAGGAGGAGACACATCTCTGGGCACATCTGTGAGAGAGTGTCCCAGCTGGATTAATTGAGATGAAAAGAATCATTTCAACAGTGGGCAGCCGCATCTTATGGGTTAGCATTCTAGAATGAGTAAGAAGGAGAACATAGCTGAGTGTCAACTTCATCTCTTTCTGAGTCTTAACTGTGGATACAATGTGACCAGTCACCTCAGGCTCCCGCCACCATCCCCGCTTTGGAAGATTGTACACTTCACTTGCTAGACAAAATAATCACCTGCTTTTTAAAGTTGCTTTTGTCTGGGAAACAGAAAAGTAACTAATATACAAACCAAGTCCATTAGGATAGACCTGGGCTGAGCCTTTTAGAAAGCTTTTGTACCATACATATTCTGATACAAATGTTTCACCCCTGGGTGTAGAGCAATACCATGAGTGATAAACCAATCTTTGCCAGCGCAATCTGAGTCCTGGGGAACCTATCCAGGGAGCCCCTACAGATGATGGTTGGGGTGTGGCCTGAGAGTGGAGAATTCTCAACCAGTCAGAGGGCCCCGGTGGTTCCCTTTGCCTGGATTTATCTTCTTGGGGTTACTTTCAGTAAGAGCTTTATTTTGTGCTGATGGAGTCTAGCTCTTGTTCAGGGCCAGCACCTGCATACAAATGCCAAGAGCAGTGGCCTGCTCTGGCTCTCCATCCTTGCCAAGCCCTGGGCTGTGAGTTCTCAGTGGGGCGTGGAAATCCTGGGACTCCTATGAGGCGGGGACCACCATGCCTGTCCAGCAGGAAGCAGCCTGCCTGGGGTCCCTTTGAGAGTGATTGTCCCCATGAGAGAGTGGCTTCTGGAAGGACTTCAGGGAACTTGGGAGCCACTGGGACAATTGGAGGCTGTTTGGGGGGAATGAAGCTGGCAGGGACCTGGCACTCGGCTTTGAGCCCCTGCAAGGCTTTGCCAAGCCCAGGCCTGGTTTCCCATTGCCTGTCAGCTCCAGGGTGCTGGAGAAAAAGGCCTGTGGAATCCAGTGCCCTTCTCCAGAGTCTACTATATAGCGGGAAGGCTGCATGCAGCTTGTTTGTATAGTTGTGAATACACTCTGCCGAGGCCTTGCTGTCTGGCTGACTGGGGAGCAGGTATGCTTAGAACCAGCCTGGCCACCAGATGGCTAGAGACAGGGGCTCCCCTTCTGAGCTGCCAAGGGTATGCATAGGCCATGGAAGCGCAGAGGTCTGGCATGAGCTTCTATGGGCTTGCTAACTCCGGGTGGCCTTAGTCAAGTGCCTTGGCTGGAAAACAACAGTGAAGGAAACAAAGCATCCCCCTCTGCTGCAAGAGGCTGGGAGTGGGAGCTGGTGGGAGCACAAGGGAGAAAAACACGGGCTGAGTGGCATCCAGGGTGGTGGCATAGGACCAGTTTCTGCCAGGAGGCCAAGGAGGTCTCTAAGCAGAGCTATGCGGAGGAAAGGCTTTCAGGCCGAAGGAGCAGCATGTACAAAACCGCTGAGCAGGGTCAGGTCCTGCCTGTTAGAAGAGCCCCAGAGGCCAGTGTGGCTGAGCAGAGGGATGGAGATGGAGAGGGAAAGGGGGGCAGGCTCAGCAGGAAAACCCTTCACAAGCACCATCACGCCAGAGCCACAGATGGGAAACAACACACGCACGCATACAAGTTAGACAAATGGTTGAAGGCCGCACAGCTGGTAACCGGAGGTACCTCGCTAGACACCCATTCAGTGTGGTGGTCAGGGTCACCCATTCTGTGGCTGTCATAAAGTGAAGGATCCTGGGTAAGACCAGCCCACTGGGTGGTGGTTGTTTCTCCTGTTACCTGTAAGCGTGTTTAGCAAGTGGTCACTCGACTTTTCTAGGCTTCAGTTTGCTTCTCTGTGAACTAGGACTAATTCTACCTGTCAGGTGGCTGGCTGGGAGAACAGCCTGCCTGAGACACAGTGAGTGATTAGAAAACATCATTCCCATAATTCAGGTCTCTGCAGTGGTTCTCTGGGCCCCCAGGACCCCCTCCATCCCCAGGCACTGAGTCTGCAGGCCTGGGGCCTTCACAAAGGATGTTCTGTGCAGGGCCTAGAAGACCAAACTTAGGGCTACAGAACCTCATACAAACATACAGAACTGGAAGCCCTGGTGTCCTCCTCTATCGCTCCTGGAGGTCTTGCTCTGCAATTGCTTTGTGGCATCCACCATGCTTGTAATTACTTGTTTAACATCTGTCTGCTTCTCTTGGCTGCATGTTCTTATCTCAGCTGGCCTTGCTCGTTCCTGGGTCCCCAGCACTGAGCCGTCTGCCTGAAGCGTGTTTGTTAAGAAAACAAACAGCCTGGCGGGTGGAAGGAGCGCATATGTGGATGCTCTTGGGAGCAGCTGGACCCAGTGTCTCCTGGAGGCTCTGTTCTGAGGCAGACTTGCTGGCCACATACCCAGTGTGATCTTGGGCTCAAGTTCTCTGGGAATTGAGGGGGATTAGTGGTGCTAGCGGATCTCAGGAGTGTTGGAGGAACTTGTACAGCAGGATTTTGAGGGCAAGGGAACCATATCAACGAAGTCAAGGAGGTGGCAAGGTGCACAGCAGGTTCGCAGACTTCCGACATTGGGTGGATGGGAGCTCGCAGTGCATGGTGGGATCTGTATGAGCTATGGCTGCACGTGTTGAGTTTAAGTGTGTGACATATTACTGCGGACAGGGAGGTGTGTGCTAGGAAGCCGAGACACAGAGAGGGTACAATTCTCACTGATGTTTCTTGGGTGGGTTGTGGCAGTTCCTACCACTTTGAGGAACGATTCCCTTGGCCTGCTCCTTTCCTAGCCTCACAGGGAACTAAGTGGGCCAGATGCTGGGTGATTTGTGACAAAAAAAAAATTACAACTCTTACCCCTTGGGAAGGGGTTTCATAAATCCAGAGATGATGCACGGAGAAGTGGGGCAGGGCAGAGATGCTAGGGGCCTCCAAGGTCAGGCTATTGGGCTTGAACTTAGGCCTCCCGAAGTGGGCAGCCTAGGGACGCCCTCAGACGGTCCTGACCATGGCGCTGCAGGTGGAGAGATACTGAGAGTGAGAGCTCCCTGCAGATACTGAGCTTTTTTTTCTTATGGGCAGCCTAGCTCAGCACCTGTGTGCATTCTGCATCTGAGTGTGTATGGTAGTGTGTGTGTTAAGGGTGGACCCAGTGCCTCCGAGAGGGGGAATTCAATCACAGCAATCGTTGCCGGTCCTCCGTGGCACAGGGTCGCGCAGCAAGCTGGCACTGGAATATTTTGAGCTTGCGGTAATGAAAGAAAGCTCACAGCAATTTGGCCCATCTTCAGTCTTGAAAGCCGCAGCGCGACAGTCAGTCATAGGCGGCTGGGATTATCCGCTGCTAATGGGGGCTGCTGCTCCCAGGCCGGGGAGGGGAAGGAGGGTTCAGAGAGGTTAAGTGACTTGCCCAGCATCACAGGACGGGTAATAGGAGGGCAAAGTCCGAGGCGCAGTTTGGCCTCTTCCCCTCCCCCAAGGCAACCCGGCTCCCCAGAATGGATCTTTGCTGAGTTTCCTGAGCGCTGGTTTCCATAGCAGCAGGCCATTCCTGCACAATAGATTCCTCCTCTTCCCTGGGCTTCCTGGCTGCGGAGGCTGCAGGGGCGGGGATGCTCCATCGTAGGGGACTGCTGGGTGCAGGCTTCCAGGAGTGAGAAGGGCCACTGAGGTGGCTTGGGGACCACCAGCCCTAACGGAAACCCCACCCCACCCCATACCTTGATCAAGGTTCCCATTTCCACTCCAGAGTTGGCTCTGCTTTAGATAATGAGTGGGGACCGAGAAGAGAAATACAAACTCAACAGAAGCAGAATGGGAAGCGCAGGCAAAAGCAATTAAACGAAAACTAAGGCAGGACAAAGGATGTGTTTGTCTGCGGATAAATCATTTCACTTCTGCACCCTTGGGAGGGAGGCTCTGTCCACGCCTCTTACCGACGGGGAAACTTGAGAGAAATGGGTGCTTCCCAGAGTACAATCTAAGAGCCAGCCTCTCTCCCCTGGGACGGCCTGGTTAAAAATGCAGATTCCCTGACCACACCTCCGCCTACATAGTCCAACACTCTGGAGTGGAACCGCAACTGCGCTTAGGCAGCTCTCGGGGAGAATTTTCTAGAAGGCTAAGTGTGGAACCAGTACTGGTTAGAATGGCCATCCTAGGCTCAGCTTGAGTTTATACAGCAGGAAAATGTAGAGCTAGGGTTTAGGGCCCAGACAGGAGCAAGAAAGAGAAGAAATTGACAATGAGAGGATTCTTAAAGCAAGACTTGTGCCCCAGAAGAGACGGCAACAAGCAAAAAATGTAAGGGAGTAGGAGACGCAGAGACAGTGGGCAGAGGTGCCCTGGGCCAGGAGGAGGGGCACGTGGGATGATTAGAGTAAGCTTTCAGTGAAGGTGGCTGCCTGTCACTCCAAACATGGCTCCTCCTTAATCCCCATGGCAGCTTCTCAAGGGAGGTTCCTCTGAAGCTTTGATTTTCTGGATGAGGAAATTGAGGAGGGAACAGATTACCTTTGAACCCTCTGGCTGCTCGGGAGGGGTGCCGGCTTTAATCACTAGGCTGCCTTTCAGGGAAAAAACTCACCTTCAAATCTTGGTTCTAGCACTGACTAACTAAATGGGGGAGGGGTTCTTATCACCCTTTGCCCTGGGACTGACTGACTGGGTCAAGGGGGAGGAGGGGCAGCCAGTGGATTCTGCTACACAGAATCATCCATGGGACAGAACCAGTCATCACCTCGTGTTCACATCTGCTGATGTAAGTCACCGGACTTCTAAGGGAGTTCTCCATCCTGAGACACACGAAGTTCATTCCCAAGTCTCTTTGGCACAGAGGTGGCTACACCCACCATGAGCATTGTTGTGTCTGTTGGACATCTGCCAGGTATCCTACCCACGTGGTATGGGTGCTTGGGCCATAGCTATGTGGACTGCATCCTCTGGGTACACTCCCAAGGATGTGCTTGTACGGGCTCATTTTTCCAAGTCACACTATGTGGGGCAGAGGGACAGCAAAATCTGGGTGGTGTTGAGCTGCTCTACTCCTCTCGGTTTCTGTTTTCAAATGTGAGTGGACTTGGGATGGGGGTGGGTAGCTAGTTGACAAACAAACCTTGTGATCACAGAGTCTTCTCTCAGTGGTGACAGCTTCTTGGTTTTACTATTGCAACAACACAGACCAACTAAAAGTGCTCATGTCTATTAACTCAGTGACTATATTGTGCTGCATTTACAGAACTAGATATTTGGGACTCAGCTTACCCTAGGTCTGCCCTTTGATCACATTTTACAGAGGTGAAGACTGGAGCACAGGAACTCTTAAGCAGAGAGAGAGAGAGAATTGCACCCCCTCCACTTAGGTTCCCAGACCTATTTCCTAACTACCTCTTGGTTCTCAGAAATGTGTGTGTGTGTGTGTGTGTGTGTGTGTGTGTGTGTGTGTGCAGAGCTAGAGCTCTAAGATGGTTTCGCAGAGGAGCAAGATCTAGACCGAGGCTTGAAGGACCAGGAGAAAGGCTGACAGGCTGGGAGCATGACTGTAAGTGTAAGGTACCAATGCAGGTAGCTGGGTGGCACTGCTCAGGGCTGGAGGGCGGCCGGAGCAGACGTCTGGCCAGTTTGCAGAGGCACAGGGCTCTATGAGCTGAGAATCCGTTGCAATCTCCTCTTGTCATCTGGTTGCACTCAATAGGGGTCACACTCTATAGGGGTCACACTCGAGAGGGGTTACACTCCCTCCTGCTCTCAGGATACTTCTGTGCTCTCCACCTACAGAGGAAAAGCTGGGTCCTTGCAGTGGTCTGGGAAGCTCCGTCCTGGCTGAATGGAGCTGCTTCTCTTCCTTCTCCTGTGGCCAGTCTCCTCCTTGTTCATTCAGCTCCAGCAACACTTTTGTGGGTGTGTGGGGCACATTCCTGGCCCTTCTGCCTGTAAGGGCAGATAGCCATGAGATACCGATACCCTTACTTGCTGTATCCATAGAAAGGCCTTCCTTGACTTTCTGACTTCAAGTGCACCCCACTGCCACACTTATCACACTCCCCACTCCCCTTCCTTCATTGTTCTTTCACAGTACTTAATCACTGCTGACATGCCATGCATGTTACTTGGGTTTTTGTTTAGTGTTTGGCTATCTCCAGTCCCCAGGATCACATCAGCTCCAGCAGGAACAGGATTTTCACAGTATCCCTAGCACTATACCTCACTCCTATTACGTACTTAGTGTACATAGTTCCTGCACAAATAAAGATGGACAGCAGAGACTGACGTCCACAGCATTCATTACTCTACGAGTCACTTTCTCTGGTTTTGCCAGTTTGGGAAATTGAGGCTCAGAAAAGGCACAGGTGCAGGTAAGAGTGTGTGACAGGTGCCCGGTAAGTCAGCAGAGAGCCCCCATCGGGGCTGTCCAGTAGAGAGCAGCCTCATGTGAGGTCATTGCCTCTCCTGAGGCACCAAAGACTTCTCCCTCCAGGGTCTAATGGTCCGAACTAATGGCTACAGCTCTAGGTTGATGGAGAAGAAAGAAGTCCAGTTGAGGCCCCAGGGAAGAGTGTTTTAGATGTGTTAATAAACTGAGCTGTGATCTCTCCCACTTCCTTCTCCCCATTCCTACATCCTAGTGCTTTAGGATAAAATGATTGTATTTGGAGACAGGGTCTTTAAAGAGGTAATTAAGTTAAAATGAGGTAATATGGGGGACTCTTAATCCATACCATGATGTCTTTATTTGAGGAGCAGATCAGGACACAGACATACTCTGAGGAAAGACCTATGAGGCCAGAGGGAGCAGATGGCCTTCTGTAAGCCAAGGGAAGAGAACCCCACAGGAACCAATTCTGCTAACAGTTTGATCTTGGACTTCACCCTCTAGAACTGTTGAGAAGATAGATTTCTGTTGTTGCAGGCACCTGTAGGACTCTGTGGTGTATTAATTGTGTGTATTAATAATGCAGACGCATTAGCCCATCCAATTCTTACATGAACTACAGGGTAAATATTATACCGTTCTTATTTTACAGATGAGGAAGCAGGCTCGAAGTGGGGAAGTGACTCGTCTGGGATTGCACAGTTCATGTTTGTGTGGAATGCAGAGCGACAGCAGCATGTGGTCTAGTGGGAAGGTGGGGGATTTCCTAGAAGTGACCTAGACACTCTGACATCTGTACCCACTGTTAGGCCAGTGTCGTAAGAATCTTAAGGACTAAGGGATCCACATGGTTGGAGTGATCATCCTTACTGAAGAGAGAATGGTTTCCAACATTTGGGTCTTAAGGCCCTTTTATGCTCTTTTAAAAATTAATGAGAACAAAACAAATGAGGGAAAAAAATCCAGTTTTTGTTTATATCAGTTTATCTTCTGAAGCTACCATGTTAGAAATGAAAACAGAGGCATTCCGTTAGTTATCAAAACAATGGAGTTATCTTTATAACAACCCTCCAGTGTGGGCATTATTAATATCATCATCCCATTTTATAGGTGAGAAATCAAGATCAATGATGCTAAGTAGTCCTAGGGCTCCTAAAGCTGGGATTGGACTATAGGCAGCTTGGTTCTATAGCTCAAGCAGTGAACTGTTTTTTATGATACTTGGACAATGTCTTAGTTGCATTTCCCATTGCTGTGATAAGATACCCTGACCAAAGGAAGACAAGGTGTATTTTGCCTCACAGTTTGAGGGTATAGTCCATCACGATGAAGAAATCAAGGTGTCAGGCCTTGAAGCAGTTGGTCACATTGCCTCTGCTGTCAGGATAAAGGATAACAATGGATGCTTGTGCTCAGCCAGCTCTCTCTTTTTTCTGCAGGCTAGGACACCTGCCTAGGGAATGGTGCTTCCCTCTTTTAGGGTGGGTCTTCTCATCTCAGGGTACCTGATCAAGATAATCCCTCACAGGCATGCCCAGAGGCTAACCTAATCTAAACGATCCCCCCACAGGTTTGTATCCCCGTCAGATCTAAAACTTGTCAAGTTGACAATAAGCACTCCCCATGACAGACATGATACAGTCATCCCTTTCCTACTAGGGAGTGGCCAGGGGAACATTCTTCTACAGGCTTGGGCTAAGTCTGTAGCCTGTCTGGAACAGGGACAGGGCACAAAGAGTTAACCTTTCTCAAGATAAAACTTGAAATTGAGAGAAGATTTCTTTCCTTAGAGGCACACCAGGCATCCCACACCCAGGCAAGGGTGAGAAGTCTGCTCTTACAGCACAAGCCTTCCACGAGTTATTTATTGAAGTGTTGTGGCACCCTTGCCACATCCCAGAGCCTCTGGATGGAGGCTCCTCTGCAGAGTCTGTGATTACCCAGAAAGACCAGAAAGAAATGAGTTCTTTGAAGAGGCTGAGGTAGGATAAAACGTGGCTGAAATATGCCCTCCCATGAAAGCCTTGCCCAACCCACGTTTGCCTTTACTAGCTCGTTTTCCCTCTGTGAATATCTGCTGAGGACTCCTGTGTGCCGTGTACCTTCTCAATCAGAACAATGTTTAAGCCTCACAGCAACTTTGTGCAACCGGTCATTTGCAAATTCAGTCTATCAACACTTACTAACACCGACAGTGTGCCTAGCCATTAACTGGGTACCTGGAGCACGGTGCAGAGGAGAAGACAGATAAGGACCTGTCTTTGGGGAAACTCATGACCATATGGAGAAGACAGGTGAGGAGAGAGGCAGTCACGGGCAGCGCGGGATAAAGAGAAGCATAAGGGTGAGGACTGGGCTAGCATAGACTAGAAGCTCAATAAAATATTTGCAGTCATTAAACTGAGACACACCCCCCCCATGGTGAAAACTCTAGGCTAGAATCCAAGGTGTTACCATGTTATATTTGCAAAAGAAGGATAACAGGCGGCTACATTCAGCTCCTCATTGTCACCAGGGATCTGAGTAAGTCCATCTAGAGGCTCTGACATCTTTTAGGATTTTGAGTTCTTTTCTAGATTTTCTGTATCCCCTCAAAGAGAGAAGGAAATGCAGGGCATGGAAGAACATGGGAGATATTTTAGGGCTGCTTGGAAGAGCCTCAATGCCGACTTACCATCTGGTCTATATGGACACACAGGTTGTGATGCGGAGTGAGGCATAGGGGTATCAGTACCCACAATTCTTCTAGATGCATTTAGCAAAGGAAAGTGATGCTAAGTCTTGAGCAAGGAGGGGAGGGATGTGTTTAGGAAGCTGGCATGGATTCCAGATGGCCACAAACCTCCACCCAGTAGGTGCATTGCAGTATGGGAATCACCATCCTTACACTTCTGTTGATGAACCCAACTCATTGTTGAGAAAAAGCAGACTTTGAAGGATTACTTTTTTTTCTTGAAAGGTGGCTTTAGGAATGACTAGATAAAGGGACCCAACAGGACTGTCATCTCTGCTTGCCTTTGTCCTGCTTGCAAGGTTTTAGCATTTAGAAGAAAGGATGGTCACTAACAGGTAGCCCCAAACTTACGTGCTCCAAGATTATCAAGTCCGCTGGGAGAGAGGTTTTCTTTCTCCTACACAGTGAGCATGTGCCTACGTGGTTTGTCCAGTTTTTAGTTTCAGAAAAAGCATGTTGTTTCTAGACTGAACTCATGACCACCCTTGTTTGTGCGTGTTAACAAAAGCCCCTATAGTGTTGAAAGTACACTTTCCCCCAAAGAGACTCAGACAAATAATACTATTGTTGTGTAGCCATTTTCTCTGAGATTAAAACCTTCCATTTTGGAGAGAAACTTCTTAAGACAACAGGTTCTAAGGGTACCTGTTGCTTACAGGTAGCTCACTCAAGTTTAGTATCAGAAGTCAACAACTCAAAACAGTTTCAGGAAGCCCCTGAAAATGATCAGATTCACAAGGGCCCTCCCCCAAAAGTATATAAACAGTAGAGACCGTTGAGAGTCAACAAAAAAAGATTCTCAGATAAGCCCGAGAGATGCCTGAAGGAAGCAGAGGCAAGGCCAGCAGCCTGTAAGAAGGAGAAACCCACTAACCTGCCCAGAAGAAACAAAGGCCAGCAGAGCTGCCTGGAAGAGGACGAGACCAACCTGAGCCACCTGGGAAGGACACTTTCCAACCTGTTGAGCTGCTACAGGCTGTGCCATACACTCTAGGCTTCTAGCTTTTGTGAACTGTCACCCATGTTGGGTGGGCTTTGGTGATGCAGCTGCCTTTGAATCATTTCTGCTCCTATAAATAGTCCCTCACTTATCTTCCTATAAGTAACCCCAATAACACTCGTTGGTTCACTAAGTTGGACTTTGGTAGTATCTGTACTTGGAGTGAGTAGATGTGTGTGTGAGTGTGTGTGTGTGTGTGTGTGTGTGTGTGTGTGTGTTGCATCTCCCCAGGAAAAGTCTGTAATGCAACAACTATCAGGCCCACAGTGGGGCACCTTATGAGAACTATCCAAGAGCAGCTGGCCTAGCTCACAGTCCTGGAAGTCAAAAGGGGATAGATGACATGACAAACAGGTGGCTAACATATTTATTAAAGGTCAGTTAAAAACTCCTAAAAGAAGACAGAGGCAGACCGTGTGATTTTATAGTGTTAACGGTGTCTTTTTTTCTCTTTTTCCCTGGCTTGTATTCAGAATAATCAGTCACAGGAGCCCAGAGAAGAACAAAATGCCAGGTTGTTACAGACAGAGCTGCTTGGAGAACACGGCTTGGGCAGACAGGCACCCAGAGCTGACCCCTGTGGTGCTGAAACCACAGCCTTATCTCTGCAGACATCGATGAGCCCAGGCTCTCCTGAGGCTTGGCAGGGCTGTCTTCAGGGGCTTGCCCAGTTGAGGAGAGGATGAAACTCCTCTCCCACCCTTATCAGTCAGTCCAGGACATGGCACTCTGATGGAGACAGTGCACCGAAGTTAGCCATCAGAGGTACAAGCCGGTTCCCCTTGGGGTGGCGGTGTTCTTTCCTGGGGAAGCTAGTGGAATTTGGGATGGGTGGCAAGTCAGAGAAAGGAATATACTCATTTTCCTTCTTTTTCAAAAATGATGATGCAAAACACTACAATCCAGTGTGAACATAAAAATTACAGAGAAAATTACTGTAAAAAGGCAAGCCAGCTGCCATGCATGATCTTATCCTAACTAGCATTATATGTTGGTGTGCATCCCTTCAGCCTTATGAGTGTTTAAACAAATGAGGGCATACTTAATAAGTTTTTATCTGGCTTTCTCCATATTTCTGTATGAAGCATTTGAGCATGCCCACAAGGCTGCATGCAGCCAAAGAAAACAACCAGGCCTGTTTGATCATTGCTGATCCCCATGGCTAAGCACCTATGCCACATTCTAAAAAAACATAATAGTTACAGGTAATTGATTAGGCAATGTGTAGCTATCAAAGCATATCATTTAATCGCCTCCTACCATAAGTAAGTACAACAAAGTAAGTACAATAGTCACTTCTGTGAACCACTTCTTATAGAAGAGGAAACTGAGGCCTGAAGAAATGACTTAGCACCTCTCCCCAGACACCACAGTGCAACATCTTCACAGGAGCATTTCCCCACTCAACATGTTTGCTTACAACATTTCAGTTTTCATCAGAGACTGGGGGGACAGCTCTGCTCCTACCCTAGGCAGGACTTAGCAGACCGTCTTGGATTGCTCACCGCCCCAGGAGTCCTTCACCAGAATGGCTGTGGGTCTGCTTTCACTTGGGCCATGTGAACCATGTCAAGCCTTTATCCACTAGCTGCCCCGGGGCATCTGCTTGCATCACAGATGTCAGGCTTTCACCAAGACCACTTCCTGCCCTGCAGAATTGTGCAAGACCATCCTCCAATCAACACTGCTGCCATCTTCAGGAGGGCTGGACCTGCTCACAAAAGATCGTCATAGCTGGGTTTGTTGACTCTTACATTCTTTCATAGAAGGAAGGGGAGGTGCTGAGGGTTATGGGATGGTCACCAGAGTATCCAGCCCCTCCTCCCAACCAGCTGTACACAATTCTGCCCCAATTGCATGTGGCTTTGAGGACTCAGGAAGGGTTGCAGCCCTTTTCTATCCGTGGGTTGTGACCCCCACAGGGGTTGCATATCAGATGTCCTGCATATCAGATATTCACATTATGATTCATAACATAACATAACATAACATAACATAACATAACATAACATAACTGTAGCAAAATTACAGTTTTGAAGTAGCAACAAGAATAATTTTATGGTTGGGGGGTCACCACAACTTGGGGAACTGTATTAAAGGGTCATGGCCTTATGAAGGTCGAGAGCCACTGGGCTAGAGTATGTAGGTGGGGTAAGACTAAAGGGGGACCTCAGTTACACAGCCATGAGAGCGTCATCATCCCTGCTGGGTTCAGACCTTCCAATGTGGCTGCTTTAAGGTGCCCTGTGCACCTGCCTGTAACCTCTCACCCCTGCTCTGTAAGTAGGGCTAACTGAGTGGACTTTGGTGGAACCACATCTTGGTTTGCATTGGGACCTAAGGAGGAGGGGTAGACATCATCACATATCCCCCAAGGAAAGAATTTGAGCAGCAAGAAGCCCATAGGCTGAATGCTTTTGATGACTCCCCATTCCCTTTTGGCCTTTCTTTCCTGTAACAGGGTCTGTGCCCAGATGCCCATCTGCTAGACTTTCTTTGTTTTTTCGTTTTCCCCTATAAATGAAATCTAGTTTTTTTTAATCCAAAGAAATTCCAGTAGCCACATTATCAGTGCTTTTACATTGGTTCCCTAAATTCCAGTTCTCACAGCATGACAGAGAAAGAGCCATGTAATCCCTACACAGTCTAATATGTCACATTATAATAAAGAAGGAACAAGCTTCAGGAACCCAAGCCCTTTACAACTTGTAATAAGCTGGCCTGCTTTTTGATGCAGAGGGGTAATGCGAGTCTCCGTGAGGACTCTTTGGCAATGGAAGCTGCTCTGCTTCTAAGATGCCCTGGGAACTAAAGTCCCCTAAGAGCCGCTTCTGACCAATAGTAAGGACTTGTCACTCCAGCTCTGGGGCATGCCAGGAACTGGCTTCAGAACTCCCAGTGTGGTAAGACTCCTGTTGCCCAGGGTGGTAACTGGTTTGTTAACAATATTTCTTCCCCTTCCAGGCTGGAGCATTCTGCTCTGGGGTCACCTCCATTTGAACCTGGATCCTTGGTTCCCTTCTCCTCTTCTCCTTCACTCCAATACCCAGCACTGATCGTGGAACCAATTAGCTCCCCTATAAGTGCAGGCAAATTCTCCTATGTACTCAAATCCTAGGACGCAACGAGGTCAGGACAGGATGGCATCCCTCATGAGGCTGAATCTGCTGTCCAGCACCATGGTACCCAGAATCAGTGGTTCCATGTCTTTGAGTGGCAAGGCTACTTGGGAATGACTAGATGGATGGATGGATGGATGGATGGATGGATGGATGATGGATGTGAAACCAAAACTGAGACTGCTCATCAGCACTGGGCACAGACTGCATGAAGTTGGTAGAGAGGAGAGAATGTAGGAACATGGAGATGCCAAGCCTGAGCCAAGAAAGTTGTTTTGCTATGGAATATATTATTTTTGCAGGTTGCTATAGTTACCGCTGTGAAATTAAAAATTAAAACCTTGTGAAAGAGAGAGGGTTGACTGAGATGAGGCAGTTCCTTGACAGGCTGAGTTATTTATCTTTTCCCCATGTAACATCTGGTTACGTGCTTGCAAATTTATTTTTAATTCAGAGCTCTAAAAAAGATTTTGCATTGATATGCCATGCAGAAATGAATCACTTGGGAGAGAAAGATTAATGGTTAGTATCCAGTGGCAACTGGTGACCTCTGGTGTGTCCCTTGGCCTTTGCTTCTGCTTCTCAGGCAACCTCTAGGCATCAGTGTAGGACTGGCAAGCATCTGGAACCCCTGCCAATCAAGCAGCAGCCGTAACCATGGCTCCCAGATACAGAGCCTCGCTGGTGGCTGCTCTCAGTTCTAGTGACTCTGACCAGGAGGATGAGCGTGGCTCCTGGATAGAGGCTTTGAGATCCTACCTCTCTAGTCTAGTCCCCAACCTGTGAAACCCTCAGTATAACCCAGGATCTTTTTGAGCCTTTGAATCAGATCCCTAGAAAGACAATGCTTGTGGCTTAGTGGAGGTGATACTGGGTGGAGCTAGAAGATGTGGGATCTGGGTCTAGCCCAGACACTGCAGGCTGTGTGTGCTTGTGAAAGTAACCCTTCTTTTTGATCCCCCTTCACCCACTTCTTCAGGGAGAAGTTGGAGTCTGCAGTATTCCCTAAGCCCGCTCTAGAAGTCTCAAGATTCACCGGGCATCCTTGTTTCCTCTCTGTCACCTAAAGAGTAAGGCTGGGATCCCAGGGTGGGCTTCTCTGAGAGTCTCCCTACCTTTCTCTTACCTCAGGCCTCTGACCTGGGTATTTCCAGTACACAGGGATCTCTTCATTGGTGTTCCCAGGTCTTCCTCCTTTGCTTTACCCAAGGCTTTCCCACAACCCAATGACCTCTGCTCTCCTCTTCTAGCACCTATCCTGGCTGCGCTCCCCAGCTTGTGATGCGCAGTTTTGGGTTCTATGCTCTCTTACCATCATCAGGCAGCTACCAGGTGGTCCTCTTCTTGGTGGATTAAAGATTTTCCCCCAATGCATTGCTGTAGTTAATTCTATTTGTAATTGTTGCTACCAATCCTTTACTGTGCTCAGTTTAAACTTTAGTACAAGTTTACATGTATGTACAGGAAAAGGTGTGCATGACTTTCAGTCATCTCCTGGGGACAAGGGGTGACTACTGTAGTGCAATTTCTTCCTGCCTTCCTGTTGTCTGTATCAACAGCAGAGATTATCTGTCCTCTATGTACAGAGTAGGGTCTACAGTCTACACAGCATAGGACTTAATGTTTTTTTGAGTAAATGAATAAATGGAGTGAGAGAATGAAGAAAACATTTCTCATTCCCCACTGTATGCTAGACCAGGTGGGGATAAGCTATGATGGGAAAGGAATGTGACCCCCACCCAACCCCCAAAAAGCCTCATAGGCTAGGGAAATGAATGTCAAAGGCAACTGTATAGGAAGAAATCAGTTCCTTATAACAGCCGAGGCATGTGCACGCATGGGAAGGTCTATGCAGTCGAGGCATGTGCATGCACGGGAAGGTCTATGCAGCCGAGGCATGTGCACGCATGGGAAGGTCTATGCAGTCGAGGCATGTGCATGCACGGGAAGGTCTATGCAGCCGAGGCATGTGCATGCATGGAAAGATCTATGCAGCCAAGGCATATGCATTCATGGAAGGTCTACGGCAGGGGGCTTTTCTGCAGTGACAGCATCCATCCTGTTGGTCGTAAAGGCTAAACAATGAGAGTACTAACAGCCACTCTGTACTGCGTATTCCTTATTATCAGACACAGTGTTTTAGAGAAGTGAACTGACTCTTTCAGCCCTGTAAGATCACTATTATTATTTTCCTGTTGTGTCCCCAGTGTCCAGGAAGGGCACAACACACATTTATAGATGAATGAGTCTCCGTGTTATTTTCAAGGCATCAGCTCTGACAGAATGGTGTTTTGTCTAAGAACAAACAGGGAGCCAAGTCTGTTTGGCTCTGTCCATGGTGGCAAAGGGGACTTTCCCTGCATGTTGACTTATTTGAGTCACCTTGGGCCCTGAAGAAATGACTCTCCATCCCTACCCCTCATCCACCATCACAATTGGCTGACAGCATTGGGCTGAATCTGAACAGTGTTGGGCTAGGTGGACCAGCAACCAGGAGAGGGCTTTCCTATCAACAGCAGACACAGCCTGGCCTGTGTCTTTGAAGCATCTTAGCTGTCGTCCTCCACTGCGTCTGACTGGGATGAAGTGGGAGGATCAGGGAACATTTTGTGGGCAGACATATCCAAACTTCTTGACAGGTCTGGACTCATCACCCTGGTTCCCCACATGAGTGTGCTCCAAATTCACGGCTGAAACCCTGGGCTTGTACGCTCATTGGAGGATGAATAATTAACTAGCTACCAGTGCCAACAGCTTGGTGCAGAGGGTGCTGTGGAGCTGACAACAGTGTCCCAGCTTGACTCTGGTTTTGGGGAGGGGTTGTTGTTTCTGGCAGCTAATTTGGCAGTGCTGAGACCAGCAGGTCTCCTGATTGAGGGGTCTCTAAGGCTGTTCCAGTGAACAGAGGCAAGACTGGAGAGGTAGTGCTTCCAGATAGACCAGGCACAAGTCGTCTTCTGGACAAAGGGTGACCTTTAGGGTCTATTCTTAGCTCCTTCCCACTCCTCATCTCTTCTGAGCAATGGCAACTTGGTCTCCACTTTGAGCAGGAGATTTGGACCAGTAATGCAAACTCAAAATGCCTTGGAAAGGCAAGGGCACTGTCAAGAGGATCTCTTGGTCCGTGCCTCGCTGACTGCTTTGCTCTAGGCTATGAACTCTAGTAATAGGGACTGCTGTGCTGAGATATGCATGGCTTTAGGAATTGACCTGGCTGGGTGTGTGTGGTGGGATGTAAAGAAAGGACAGACACACATCGACAGAAAAACAGGACCAGGTGGGCCCTATGCTCCTAGAGATGCACAAACAGCAGCCCAGAAACATAGTGCATTTGTTTATACAACTGAACAAGGAAGTGGGCTTATTGTACACAGAGGAATGAAAAGGCAGATTTAGTTAATCTTGGTAGGAGGTCTCTATAGGGGACCAGTCTCAGGCTGTAAACATCCAGGGGGAGGAGGAAGCTGCTGTTGACATTTCACACACACTGACAACATCTGTACACAGACCAAGGGAAGGCTTTGCCATTTCCTGAGCCTGGCCTCAGGAAGGCTTTGCCATTCCCCTGGGTCTGAGGCACTGGGGTCCTTGACATGGCTGTGCTCCTGTCAACAACACACACCCACTTAGCACTTCACCTGCTCCCTACACTGCTGGCTTTACTCACCTGTCAGCACTGGGAATTTGGCATCGTGTTCCTCAGTGCTTGTCTAGACGGCACAGGAGGCGTGGTATGATGGGAACCATAGGCTAAGCCAGATGTTTGCTCGAAGTCGGTAGGATGGATTCTCGGGACCTTTGACATTTCTCAGCAGCGGGGTTTAGGGCAAGATCCATACTTCACTCTTCAAGATCCTTGAGTTTGTTGTTCATGTAGACTCTTCTGGTGGCTGGCCACAGTGTGACCTGAAGAACAAACAGCATAGGTGCCTTTTCTGAGCCTCGTCCAAGCAAAGTCCTGAAGCTGGTACATTTGGAGAGGAGAGGCGGTCACACACATGTGTGACAGTGTGATAGTGTGTCTGGGCTCAAGAAGCCCTTAGGTCCTTTTTAGGACCCACTCTTGGGAAATTTAGGAATGAATATAATGCAGCTATAAGTAATATCAACTATTCAACTATTACTATATTACTATTGGCTATAATCCATTTGCCCTGTAAGGCAAGGAAGGCTAAGTTAGTCACTGGGGACCGAGGCTCTGTTTGCCATTTTTCCTACCTCTAACAGGTACCTTGTTATTCTCATTCTTGGTGCTTTGTGATTATAAAATGGCTTTTGAGTTTCAGGAAATGCACCCCTTTTCTGTGCAGGAAAGAGGGAGAAGCAATAACCATCGCTGTAAGAGCTTTGTAATGCACAGTAACACATGAATATACACAAATCTTCTTGGTTTCATCGGGGTCATGTACCATTCCTAGTGAAAAGGGAAAATGAACACTTGGCTTCTCTGGAGCCACAATGAGAGGAGCTATTAGCTATCTGGAAGGCAGCTGTGCACACATGGTAGCTCCCTGAACTCGAAAACCCCCTTTGTCTACAAACACTGATAATTTGCACTTCTGTAAAGAAAGCCTACTTACCTCTAATAACATATGTACATGACATGGGCAGTGTAGCTAGGCTACAGGATCTAGTCCCACTCTGCCAAGCACCAGCTGTGTGTCTCAGACAGCCCCTGACTCCTCTCTGTGCCTGCACTTGCTCCACTGGAAAACGGAGCATGTTGTTCCCCAATGGATGGATTTACCACGATGAAAAAAAAAATGGTCCCGGAAAGAATGTTGAGTCATGTCTGACCTTTCTTGGTCATCAAAGAAAAGTCAACACAATCACTATTGTTATCACTGTTGTGACTATGACTCCCATGGGGAGATTAAAGAGAAAGATCACTATTGTTATTATTGTGGCTGTAGTTACCACTGTGGAGTTTTCCTGTGGGTAGAAACAAGGCCTAGACTCCTAAGGCATGGCCCAACGACCTGTTGGTGACTTCAGACAAACCCATTTGTAGCCAGGTACTCCCTTTGTAGGGTATGAGTCTGGTCCCACCAGTGTCCTGACAGGCCTCAGATGTACTTACTCCCCGCCCCCCCCTGCCCCCCCCTCCCCGACTCTGTCCTGAGCCCTGCTGTGGAGCACAGCCAACCTGTGCTGGGAGGAGGGAGGTTGGGGCAAAGTTGGAGGCTCTCTTCCAATGGCCAGTCTAGGCCTCTCCCTCATGGGCTGAGGCCCCTCTGTGCTCAGACACCTCATTCCTGTATCTGGTTCCTGGCCCCTTCTCCCTGTGTTCATTCTCTCCTGACACTCCAGCCTGCTTCCTGCAGAGGGAGGCCATGCCTTGGGGAGGGGTCCCTCTGGGCCAAGGTCCACAGAGTTTGTACTGGGAGGGAGGGAGGAAGGGAGGGAGAGAGGGAGGGAGGTGTTTTCTGAAAGGGTGGCTAGGAGACCTTTCTGCCTTCTAGAAAGGGCTTGTCTCCTAACTTCTGGTGATCTCAGCAAGCTCTCATTCTTTTCTATGCCTCAGTTTCCCTATCTGTTCAACTGAAGAGCTGAGCAAACTGCTTTTGATGAGTAGGCACATTCCTAAGTCTCCAGACAGCATCGGAAATGCAGGTGTCCTCATATCAACTGTGGTGTCCTAGGCAGGGACCAGAGGGGATGGGGTTCCAGGAATTCCAGCCCTACGCCACCAGGCAGGGCAGCAGGCCTTTGACTATTTCTTACACAGTGTCGATTGAAGTTTTCAACACAACATTTTATCTCCGAAGTTAAAATGCGAAGTCTGACAGCAGTAACTAGTGGGTATAGATTTACCATGTGTCAGGCATTTTGCTAAAATGTTTCACACGTATTAATTTATGATGTAATCTTCCAGTAATGCAGTGAGGAAAGCACTATTAATAGTTTAAAATTGAGTAACGAGCAATTGAGTAACTTACCCACGGCAGCTCAGCAGATTGGGGAATCTGAAAAGAGTTCACTTGGCTCTGAACTACTGCTGTTTGTTTGTTTGGAGGGGGAGGGGAGTTAGCTCATCTTTTCTGATGTTGGAATCTCTCTTGCAGGATTCTCTTCGAATTCTTTGCTTGGCTTCAGCTTGTACACCTGCAGGGACGGAGAGCTCACTACCTCCCTGGGGATCTAGCTCTGGCTGCATCAGTATGAAAACACTCCCTCAAGTTTGTGGAGTGCTTAATAAGTCTTCAAGACTCAGAGTGGTTTCCTGGGAAACAGAGCAGCTTGCTCAGCCCCCAGGGACATGGTGTGGTCTGGATTACAAGTGGAGAAATTTAGAAAGAGCCAAAAACCTCACGTTTTGTTGCCACGGGAGAGAGGACATGTTGTGGACCCACAAGCAGAGGCTTATTGTGTGAGTTGTTCCTGCCTTGAGCTTAGTCCGTTTTGTGCCTGCCGTCCAGAGTACTACAGACTGGGTGATTCATAAACAGGGAAGTTTGTTTGGAGCCATTGTGGTGGCAGCTGTAATCCCAGCAATCAGGAGTGGAGGCAGGAGGAATGTGAGTTTGAGGCTCCACAGTGAAGGCTTGTCTGAAGAAACTAGGGTGTAGATAGAGCTTAGTGGCCCTGGGTGTGGTCTCCAGCACAGCCAGAGGGAAAGTTGACTGGCTTGGTTTATGGGTCTAGAGCAGCAGTTCTCAACCTGTGGGTCAAGACCCCTTTGGGGGTTGCATATCAGATGTTTACATTATGATTCTTAACAGTAGCAAAATTACGGTTATGAAGTACCAACGAAAATAATTTTATATGGTTGGGGTCACCGCAACATGAGGAACTGTATTACTAAAGGGTTTCAGCATTAGTAAGGTTGAGAACCACTGCTCTAGAGGGCTATGAAGACCAGAATCAGGGAACAGGCCTCTGATGAATGTCTTCTTGCTGCCACGGCAGAAGGAAGAAGAGCAAAGGGGAGCATGTCCATGTGTACACAGATGATAGACAGACAGACAGACAGATAGATGGGAGCCCCGATGGAACTCATGTTTCATGGCCTGCCATCTCATTAGTCCATGCAGGAGGGTGGCACTCTCATGATGCAAACATTTGGCCCTGACTCCTGATACTGTGACAGGGGAATTACAGATTAAACTTCTCGGGAGACAGTTCCAAGTCACAGGACTGAGCATCAGCCTCACTTGTGACATGTCCTTTACAAGACCAGCTTCTTCCCAGAGTCCTCATAAGGGCGGTAGAGCATAATGCACAAGAGGTGCCAGACAGAGCTAGACACTAATGTGTCCTGGGATTTTGACATTATCTGTATTAAAGTCCATTGTCTCAGGCTAGTATTTCTGACTTGGTCAATGGTTTGATCATACAGCAAGTGAGGTCAGGATGTTGACTCTTGACTCCAAATTGTCCTGTTTGGCATACAGAAGAACAGAGTCCCAGGGAAGAGGAGGAATTTGAGTATCCAGTTAGTTGGTGGTCTAAAAAAAATAGCCCATGGAGCAAAGTAAAAGATAATTAGCCAGTCCATGGGCTATCTTAGGAAATGTGAGGTCCAAGATCAAAAACAGGCCCTGGGAGGACATTGTCTCCTTGGCACTCAGCTTTCTAGAGATCACCATTGTTGGTCCACAGAGTGTTCATCCTAATATCCAGTGTTCCATGAGGAGTGTCCACGCTTAGCTCTGAGACATGGAACAGGAGAGAATACCTTTTGTGTCTGAGGACATAAGTGCAGGAATGTAACTGTGGCTGAGTGGCTCCATGGAGAAAGCAAGGACTCAGGAAATGCAGGTGGCCTGAACCTAACCGCCCTGTGTATGTGACCACCCTGAGCCTCTGTCTCTTCATAGAGTTGAGACTGTTGAGAGACTTAAAGGTGACACGGACAGCTAAGTAGCTGGGAAAGAGAGGAGAGAGAGAGAGAGAGAGAGAGAGAGAGAGAGAGAGAGAGAGAGAGACTGACTTTAGTCACTCTGCTTTCTTGAGAAGCGAAGCTGGGCATCTCTGGCCCCTAGAGTTGCACTCGGCTCCCACCATTGGGAGGGCTCAATATAGAGACCCGCTGGTCCAGTCCTTTTGCTCCAGACTCCCCTCTCCTTCTTGTCCTCCCTGGACCTGGAGGCAGCTGTGCCCGCTCAGGGAGGAAGGCTCTAGGAGAAGCACCTCCCATTCCCTGGGGGTGTTTGCTCAGGGCCACCCCAGGATGAATATTTCCTTTTATAATGTTGCTAATCACTTTCCCCTGCAGGCAGGAGCCAGCCTCTCCACGGCTCCTGCAGCTGTGGTGCCCTGTGGGCTCTTCATCAATGTTACATGGTAATTAATAATAGATTCTCCTGCTCCAACTCCTGCTCCCTCTGACAGGCTGGATCTTCCCTACCAGATGAGACCGAAATCAAAGGCCTGAAATTGCAACTGGAAACATTTCTTCCAACAATTTCTTCAACAAAGGGAAGAAATCGGGACAGCTTAAACCACGGGTGGCTCCAGCGCTGGATGACCTTCTTGTTTTACCCTAGGACACCGCAGATGAATAGTTCTGCATCAAGGACTGGAGACTTTCACTATGTGTTCAGAGGGGGTTATAGTCTAGTGTGTCTTGGTGTGATGAAGTAGATGGCAGTGGAACTCAAGACTCACTCCTTCAACAAATGCCCAACTGGTGCTGATGCTGGTAGTCCAGGCACCCCTCCCTGAGAACCGCTGCTTTATTTACTACGAACATACAGAGAGTTAGTAGGTACTTGGCCCGGGGACATGGAGTGAGTAAGGCAAAGTGGTACCCACTCACTTGGATAGAATCCACTCAGGGCATCATGTGATGGGTTAGAAAGCAGGTTCTAGAGGTAGATGTGCTGGATTCAAGGCCTGAGTCTGTAGCTACACATGGAAGAGCCTCTTATTTTTTTTTTGACTGTCTAATGGGAATAATTATGTATCATGTCTCAGTTGACCAGAGGGACAGTTGAGAAAATGGATGTAAAAATATCTGCTCAGAAGTGTGAGTAACATAATGTGACTTAACCTGTGGTTACTGTTGTTACTGGGTGATTGTCCACAGTTGTGTGACTAGGTCTTTTGGTAGAGGGGTGACATTCATTTATCAGTTTGTTCCACACAATTATCTTGATGTCCAAGAACATTCTGGGTGTGGGAAACACAGAGGCAGATGCATCAGCCACAGATCTCTCCTCTCATGGGGTGGGTTGGTTGGAGGGGGAACTTCTTAGCAAAAGGCACACGTATTTACAAGACTCCAGAGAAGTGTGACATGTGACAAAGAGGAACTAAACAGCCCAGGAAATAGATGCTTTGTTAGCTGAAGTTCCTCTGACAAGGTGTCCACTGGAGAAAGAGCCCACTAGGCTTTATGAAAAGCTAGGACGTATCTTGAGGAGGGTGTCCTAGGAATGATAGGCCCAGGTTTGTGCAATGTACCCCAGCTGGGCATCTCATGTTGCTCATCCTCTAAAGGCCTTCAGTGACTCCGGACCTTTGGACTTTAGAAGAACCAACCCCACCAGAAGCATATATTCTTATACTCCAGGGCTGCCCAACCCAGCTACCAGATAGGAGCAGCTTCAGAGGTGGCCAACTGCATTGACCATTTTCTTGTCGGAACCTGGCTTGATTGACAGGTCTGAGGGATGATAATCTCACCTTTACCTCTGGTAGAGTGAGAGAGCACTCCTGGCTGTAAATGCTTTGCAAGCTGGACACTTAATAGGTGCTCCGTGAATAGTCTCCCGAGGCTTGGCTCCAGGTGAGACTCCAACCAGAATTCTCATTGTGCCAGGGCGTGTGTTCTGTTTGAATAAATTTACACAAGACCTCAACTGTTGCATCCCTTTTCTGCTGCTAGTTCCTGTAAATACAGGCCATCTCCCTTTTCTCTACTACTCCCTTTGCTCTTTCAAAGAATTTCAAGAGTTAATCAGATATTCTGGTGTGGACGCTGTGTTGACTGGGGCCTCTTTTGTGGGAGGGGCCTGTCCTCCATGAGGCCCTTGATTCCCTGCTTTCCTGGAAGGAGACACCAGCAATGGTCTCAGACAGTGGAGGGGCCTGGAATCTTCAAAGGGAAAGTCAGTTTTATTCTCTCTGCTCACAACAGTAGAGCATAGAGATAAGGAGACAGTCCAGAGCAGCAGCAGGAAAAATTCACAACAAAGTCTTTAGAACAACCTAAGCAAACAGTGCTCTTAACACAATAGTGCATTTCGTTACTGATTTATTTCCTTAGAGTTGGCACTCTAATACACCCACACCACCACCACCCCGACACACACACTAGTGTGAATATATATATGGCTTTTCTCTATGCTATTACAAACTTGCCAACATCATTTTTCAAAACTATGAAGCATTCCTTAGTATAGGAAGTTCTTAATGTGCCCCCCTGCCATAGAGTATTTAGATGGTACTGGGTTTTGTTGAGGTACTTGTGGCTGTGATGTATGCACTCCTAGCTTTTTCTCATTGAATGTTGGTTACAGGATGGGAGAAGCAGGCAAGAAGAAGGCTCTGAAAAGACTTTGTGGCAGTTGTTTCTGGATTTCAGAATGTGCTTTTGGGTTGTCGTCACCACAGGCCTCTCAAATCCGTAAGCCACAGCGCACCTTTGATAACGGTAGATGAGACATACTCCTGCAGCGTGCCTCCCACCTTTGGGGCCCTCCACTCAGTCAGGACACTTGCTCCTTTGTTGGGAGGCTTGAATGATAAGGCCTTTTTGCACACATCCTTGGTGCACAACATGCAACTGGGATTCAAGGAAGCTTGAGCTGTCTCTGATTCTCACACATCTTACTTTGTCAAAACAACCAAAAAGACTTCCTGTCAGCCAGAAATACCTTGAACTTAAACAAGTGTTGCTAGTTTTATTTCCTTCCTTCCTCTTCCTCCTCCTATTTTTCCTCTTCCTCTTCTTCCTCCTCCTCTTCTTTTAATAAGAGCATTCTAAGAGCTAGCTACTCAGGGAATGTTCAGCTGTCTAATGATGCTGTCTAGCCCTTGGGTTCTGTCTTCCATTCCTGAGAAGGGCACATTTGTCTTCACACTTGCTGCCCCATGGCCCCATTATGATTGCCACACCTCCGTTTACCAGGTTCTCCTCCAGGGTATAAAGAAAAAGGAAAACCAAGGGAGCGAACGGCCTTGTCATCAAACCTGTTTGCTGTGTCAGGAAGACAAAAGCTTTCCTTAAAGCCTACACAGAAGATTTTTTGCTTGCATTTCCATAAGCCAGAAACAAGTTGTATGGTCATTCCTAAACAAGTTATTAGTGGACAGAAAAGTGTTACCAAGATTCACACCCAGGGCTCAGTGATGGCCGCCTTAGTGGTGAGAGAGTAAAACCAATAGGAGAATAAAACAGAAAGGACTAAACAGGGAAGAACAGGGTGGAGTTCATGAGAAGGAGCTCACCAGGAAGAAGACTTCACCACAGACTTTTTGGAAGATGGGATCATTTCACCCCAGAAGGATGCTTTTGTTGGCTGACACCCATTCCGCTGGCCCCAAAGAGTAGCTAACCAGGGCTAGGGAACTCACAATGTTCTACAATGAGAAGAGAAATGTGCAGTGTGAATCTATGGCGCCTGGAATTGGTGTAGCCATGTTGCCTCCATGTGGGATCCAGGTTGGAGATCTAGACGGAGGACCTGTGCGCAGATGAAGGGACAGAATTGGAGCCAAGATCTTGATTTAAATGTAACTGTGGCACACGTGACTTCTAGACTTTTTTTCAGTTACAAATGTTAGCTATCATGTTCTCAGAGTTGTGCAAATGAGCTTATCGAGCAACCAGAAGAATGGTAACCGACAGAGGCGCAAACGGGAAGTCACCAAAAAGGGCTGCATAAGGGTGATACAGTTTTGAAGAACTGCCTTGGGCCAAATTTGACCAACACATTCTGGCTTGACTTTGATCGGACCTGCTCGTGTGCACTGTGGTACGCTGATGTGATGCTTCCAGCAGTGAGAACACTCTCATCACGGGATACACTGTTGCCCAGCCTGGCCCTTCCCTGTGAGCTTTAGGCCTGCACCAAGGTCAGACCTAGAATTCTCATGGACAGAGGCCTGCGGAGACATAGGGGAAGAGAAATGTTTTGGTTCCTCAAATGCTTCCCCAATGGGTGCTGAGCTTCCTCCTGTGGGAGGCCCTGTGTCAACAGGCAAGGTTGGCAGCTGATCAGAAGTAGACAAGAAAGAAATCCCAGGAAGCTCCAGAGAGCCTGGGCAGCCTTGGCATGAAGAGATGAGAGGAAGTGGAAGGGCAGATGGCATGTGCCTGCTCCTGCCCCAGCGGAGGCTGCTGGCTATTCCCTGCGGCTCTGAGCAGAGGCCTTCCCTGGGGTGCAGTTGTCTCATGTGGGAAATGCACGGCCAGGGACAGACTGACGACTGTCTCCAGGCCACAGTCAGGACTGGATTTGTGAGTTCTTCCTCAGCACCAGGCTGTGGTGGCCTGCTAGAGAGAGATGGGTGACACTTAGCTCTCCTGGAGCACCAATGTGTGAAGACACACGCATGTAATGTGAAGACAAATCTGCATGTAACTGACAGGCAACAGGGGTTAGGGAAAAAAAAACCTAACAAGTTTTAGCCTATCTATTTGACTCTTTCAAATGATTTTAATTCCAATTAACTTGGAACACTCTGGTCTTGAGACAGTCTCAGGCTCGGTGGGAGAGCGGACCGACAGCTGGGCACTGTTGGTATTGTCGTGGGCCCATGGCTACCTGAGGTGCCCACAGTCTTGAAGTACAACATGAGTGGGACGAGGGGTGAATGGGCTGTGGGGCGGAAGGAGCCCTACCTGGGTGTGTTTGACCTGGGAAGGATGCACTGGCCCTGAAGTTGGCAGATGAGTGGGACCTGGCCACCAAGTAACGTGAGGACTCTCCATGAGAGGAACAGGCGTGGGAGCCTCTCTGTGCATGTGCTTTGGGCATAGCTTCTTCTGTCTGCTGGGGGATAAGTGTGGAGGTTGAGGGGGGAAAGCCATGAAGAGTAGAGACCAGACAGGACCCAGAGGTCATTATAACTGTTCTAGAGCCTGTGCTGAGGCATGAGGGTTATAGTGAAGTCTAAACAATGATAGCTTTGTGCTGTTCAGGAAGTCTTCTCTCTTACTTCTGGGAGGATGGGAAGGAGGGCCGAGAGGAGGCCAGGCTGGTCAGGGCTGTGGGGAAGGACAAGGGAGCAGGTGTGGGTAGGTGTTTGCAGAGCTTGGCCCCCATTCTCTCCATAGGGGCACAGGGTCGCTTGTTGCTGCAAGGACTGGTTTCTCTGGTGAGTTTTCTGTCACCTTTGCTGATTTTGAGTAAAAGAAAACAACTCACATCCTGCCATTATGGAGCTGGGATGGCTCAGCTATACGGGGGTGGGGGGGGTGGGGGGGGGGGGGCGCTCAGGGCCTTCAGGGCCAGGTTGTGGGAGGTGGCCCTTGACAACAGTCCTCCAACAAGGTCAACAAGATATTTCAGGAAGATTGGGAGGGATACTCAAGGAAAGAGCCTTGGGGTCCTTGTCAGCCTTTATAACAATGCTGCTGGTTCGGTTTCGTCAACTGATACAAGTTAGGATCGTCTGGAAAGAGGGAAACTCAATCGAGAAAATGCCTCCATCATATTAGCCTGTAGGTAAGGCTGTAGGGGAATTTTATTGATTAATGATTGATGTAGGAGAGTCCAGCCCACTGTGGGCAGTGCCACCCCTGGGCAGGTGGTCCTGGTTTGTATAAAAAAAAAAAAAAAAACTGGCTGAGCAAGCCATGAGAGGGAGCCAGTAAGCAGCACTCCTCCATGGTCTCTCTTCTGCTCCTTCAGTGACGACTGTGATCTAGAAATGTAAGCCAAATAAACCCTTTCCTCCCCATCATGTTCTTATCACAGCCACATAAACCGAACTAGGACAACATCAATAATAACAAGGGCCTCCCACCTGTTATCAGTTGATCCTGCAGGGTGCACCCCAAATCTAAACCCCAATGTTCCATCCACCACCTCCACCTCTATCCCAGGTGTCCTAAGTTCTAATGCCCCCTGCTCTTCTACAAGCTGTTCTTGAAGAATCCTATTAGTGCAGATCTCAGCTCACAGCAGGAAACTGATAGGTTCCTGTGGCATTCATGGGTAAAGTCAAGAGCCTCACGTTATCTGCTCCAACTGCTCCCAGTCCCTAACCCCTTTACTGGACTTCCCATCCCTGCTTCCCTGACCCTGTCACTGGACTTTCCATCCTTCCCCACCACCCTGCTTTTCTGTTCTTTCCACTGACTGACTGTGGAAACAAAGGCTTCCCAAGACAGTCACATGGTTCCCTTCGCTGTTGGTGATAGCAGGGAGGGAAATACAGTTCCTATGCTGCAGCAGCCTGTGGAGTTCCCTTACTCCTTACCGAGAGCTCCACTCAAGGAAAGCCCAAACCTATGACTGCTACAGAAAGGAATTTCACGACAAGTCAGCATGAAACAGAGCTGTGGGTTATTAAAAGAGATTTAAAAATATTTCTTCAAGTTTATAATACAATTACATCATTTCCCCCTTCCCTTTCCTCCTTCCAAACCCTCCCTTAAATCCCGTCTTGCTCTCTTTCAAATCATGGCCTCTTTCCAAAAGAGATTTTTCAACATGGATTTAATGCATGGGGATCAGTAGAAAGATAACTGTTCAGGGAAAGAATAAGACATCCCCAAGCATGAGTGTGGGCTTTTCAAGGGAAAGCCACGCTTCATGGCCCTTAAAAAAAATCCATGTATTATTTATTTTTATTTATTTATTTTTCAGTAGTACATCCGCATACACAGTGTACTGTGATTAAAGTCTTCCCTTATTGCTC
>CABHPQ010138707.1:15146-40192 GCA_902168405.1 Peromyscus aztecus | reverse complement strand
TAAGTCTCATATGGCATGCATTCTTCATTAGTAAAGCAGATGTTAAATTTATTGTCAACTTGTAATAGAATTATCCTTCAAAACTTGAAAGATTTAGTTACAGCTGTCGTAGAGGCTGGTCCACAGTTACAATCGAGAACCTGGTGGAAAGATGATGCTAAAACTTTTAGAACAATAATGTAGGGCTAGAGGTATAGAAATTTTCCAAGATCAACTTCTTGGAGAAGGTGATTATGTTGATATACAAAGACAGTCTTTATATGATGACAACAACCAAGTTCTATGCATCATGACAGCCTTGAATGATTGATACAGAATTGAAGAAGTAGGAAAGAAAATTGAGTCATTTACAAAAGTTATACAGGGCCCAAAAGGAACATTTATGGATTTCTTACAAAAGTTGTTCAGCAGTAAATAGAAGGATACCAAATTCAGAAGCTAGACAGACAATTATGGAATCTCTGGCTTTTGAAAATGCTAATGCACAATGCAGAAGGATAATTAGGATGGTAAATGCAAGATTAGCACCCTTGGAGGAATGAATCTGAGATATAATTAATATTGAATCTCATGACCATGATGATACTTGGATAGGAGAGGTGATGCCCAGAGGCTTGAAGAAAAATAATAATGCCAGATGCTTTAATTGCAGTAAACACAGTCACCTAAAAAGAGACTGTAAACAGGGCATTCCTAGAAACAATGTTTCTTCAAGGAACAATGGCAACAGAATGTTCCTTCCTTCTGGATTATGCAGAAGGTATAGTAAACCCAAACACTGGACTAACCAACATAGAACAACAAGGGACAGACAAGGTAATCCTTTGCCTTTGCCATGGAGAAATTCCCTGAGGGGCCTCTTGCAGGCCCTCATAGCAAATTCAGTTTAGTCCTTACCTGTTCTATTGTTTTAACCTCCTCTTTCCACCATGTTCTCCACTGCAATTGTCGTCCAACCTCTAGCACCACTGTAACTACTTCTTTCCAGTCCTGAGGGATAATTCTATTACAAGTTGACCACAAGTTTAACATCTGCTTTACAAATGGAGAATGCATACCACATGATACTATAGCTTCTTTAAATCTCCTTAAATCTAACATTTCCACTGGAGTCCAGTTAGCTCGTACACACGCTTGACAATGGCAGTTCTCCTAAGGTTATCAGGTAGATTAAAGTTTGGTTTCTAATAACCTGAGGCTATTTCTCTGTAACTGTATAATTCAATGCTGAGATAGGTTTACCTTTAAATTCTTTTGTCTGGATCTGAATTTCTTTATAATTCATTTTAACAGGTTTTTCTAAAAAATTTATCTTGGCATTCAAATTGACTACTCTTTTTAATGTTAAAATAAAAATGATCAAACAAATAATATTTGTAATTGATGTTATGTTCATCCCACCAACATTAATTAGTCTTTCATTTAATTGTTACACTTTCAGACCACCTAATATATTATCAAACAGAGACCAAATTTCTTCCACTGTAAAAATGTTTCTCGTTTTTTTAATGTAGGAAAAAAATTCTCTTTTAACTAATTCCTCCCTTTAAGATATCTTAAATGACTTACCAAGTCTGTCAACTGCATAGAACAGTAGAAGTCTGAGGAAATTTCAAAGCAGCTACCCAGTGTGGTAGCAGTCTGAGATTCGAATCCAGAGAGAGCCCACCACCCACCAGGAGAAAAAAAGCCGAAGAGATCTGGCCTCATGCAACTCCAGCCTGAGCCATGCAGCTCCAGCCTGAGTTGGGGGGCCTGTAAGGCCACAAGTGGCTTTTTAATGAATTCTTGCCACAATTGTTGGAGCACCAATTGTAGATGAATTGCTAAACAGTCTTATTAAATAAAAAACACTGAGCCAGATATGGGGGCGAAAACCTGAGAGAGCCAGGAAATAGGAAAAGCCACAAGCTAATCGCACATCACCAACTAGGCAGCTTCCAAAAAGAGCTACATTTATATACCTTTCTGTTCTGCTCCCTCATTTGCTCTCTCAGTCCAGCTACATCACTTCTTCTTCCTGTCCAGCTCTGTCACTTCCTGTCTCTGTGTATAGACCTCCAGACTTCTATGGTTAGGGCAGGAATTAAAGGTGTGTATCACCCTGCCTGGCTCTGTTCCCAATGTGGCATTGAACTCACAGAGATCCAGACAGATCCCTGCCTCCCAAATGATAGGATTAAAGGCATGTGCTACCATTGCCTGACTACTATGTAGTTGCTGATCTCCAGGCAAGATTTATTGGAGGACACAGTATATTGGGGTCACAATAAATCACCACATAGGTGTTCCATATCACAAATATAGGGCTCAATTCCATTTGCCTAGATTTATAACAGCACAGACTGTTCTAAACTAAACTATGTAATATCCATTATAACCTTTTCTAATAGCTACAAACATTCTTGTTTAAGAAAACTTATCCAGCAGAGAACACTGTGAAGAACAGATCATCAAGATGTGCTATTATATGACAAATCTGAAAATGTATTTCCCTTCTCCAATATATCCTCCACCATGTTAAATATATCCAGTGATCTGTGATCCTTCTCTAGGGACAGTTGGATCTAATTAAATTTCCCCTAATTAATGAGGACTTCGTTGGATAATTTCCTTTAAATATTGGCACCTTTAGGGAACTGTATATTCTATGGAATACAGTCTTAGTTAAGTATTGATATATTCAAACATGTCAAAGTAAATTTGTAGGGTCAGTGGGATGGCAGAGTGAGTATATAGAATTGGTGCCACCTGGTGAAAGGAAAGAACTGACCTGTGTATTGTTCGCTAATTCTCAATATACATTATGACATGTTTGTGCACTACAAATACACACTCAAATAAATATATTAAAAATAAAAACAAATAATTCCACTCAAATAAATACATTAAAAGTAAAAACAAACAAATGAGAACTAAGTGGTAGATAGCTTGCCAACTTGCACAATACCCAGTGTTCAGTCTGAAGAGACAAATTAAAAACAAATAAATAAAGGAGGAATTTTCCAAAAGACAGAAGCAAGATTTGTTGCCTTCTCTCCATATAACTTTTCCTTTCCTACAGCATAATGTTTATTTTTCTAAACAGCATCATTTTATTTACTTGATTTGTGTTTAAAGAATGAAAACAATAAAATGGAAAATTATTTCTTACTCTTCCCTGTATTTTTACTGCTCACAACCAAGCCGTATTTCATAGTGCATCTAGCTGTATTCCCCTCCATGGTGGATAAGGTGACAAATGGCTGTACTACTGTAACTTCAGTAAAAGGAGCCTTTGTAATCTGAAGTCAGTTTTGACTATGGAATGAATGTTAGTCTTAAGTAATTCTCTGCACTAAGCATCCTTCTTACTCAAAGCAGGTTCTGCTGCCTCATCTTCCTTTGAACATAACTATCATCTTAGCCTTTTCTAGAGGTATCCTGATTATCTTAACTTAGAGAATTTTGTACTGTAGTGATATTGAATGAAATGAAAAAAAATGAGCCCAAAGTGAGGAGACTGGTAGAAATGGTGGTCTGTTCTGTAGGGGCTTAAATGTCTAGACTTTATTGTTCATGCTTTTATCATTAGTGAGTTTTAATGGTTGGGAATTATGTCCCACTACCAGTCTAATGTGCCTTGGATAATTACTTTTGTTTTTTTTTATTATTTAAACTTATTTTTAGATGATTTTGCACACGTATTTCATGAATACCATTCATTCTCAGTCCCCTTCTTACATCCCCCTCACCACAAATTTCTTTCTCATTTTCATGTCTCTTCATGTTGTTTCATGACCCACTGTGATAAATTGTACTGTTTATACAAATGTGGATTAGTAGTAATCTGAAGTTTGGTGGACTAGTGGTATATACACACCTAAAGAGAGTCATTCCTCCTCTTCCAGGGTCTTTCAATATCCAGTATTTCAGAGGTAAATTTTTGTGTCCTGTGAAAATCTTCCCCTTCATTGACGTAGTTTTGGTAGTCTTTTGTGGTCCTAGTGCAGACAACTACAGTAATTTCAATAGTTTTATATAGTCTACAGTATCATATTTTGTATTACTTTAACCCATCTTTCTACTCCAGCTTATTTTCTGCCACTCCCTCTAAAATATTTCCCCAACCTCAGAAAGGGTGATATAATTGTCTTGTTTAGGATGTGTGCCTTTAAAATATTTACCGTTGTCCTAGGAACACACAAGTAGTGGAAGAAGGGCTGCAAAGATGGGATATGGATATGTAAAACGTTCATGTCTACAGCATTGACCCAATGTCCACATCCAGGAAATCATCTCCTTGTGTATTCTTCTTCCACATCTGAAACTTTGCTTTGGAAGTGAATCTGGGCTTGTGCTTAAAAACTGTAAGTTACAGGTGGTAGGCTTGGCAAATATCTAGGGGAGCAGTGCCATGAGAGTTCATATTTGTAGAGGCCTGTGATTCAAAAAGACACTTCAGAGGGCTCTTAGCATTTTTTCTGAGAGTATTGGGTGTTGGAGAATAACAGTTCAGTTATTCTTGCAGTTATCAGTTCTGCCAGACTACAGCCATGTTAGGCAGAAAAATAACAAATAAACTTCATTGAAGTCTCTGCACACATCATAGAATTTTTGTTTGCATTCATTATTATTATATCTTTCATTATTTAAAATAATTTTCAAGTTCAAATATATTTGATATTTCCCCTTCCCTAATGTATAGCTTTGTCACAAAAGTCTTGTTATGACCTCAACATAAACTTTTACTTTCAACTTATTTTGTAAAGAAAATATTCATTTTTATCTCCACAGATCTAGTTTGGTTTAATTTTTCATATTTATTTTATTTTTTAATACACAATGAATACATAATGAATATATTTAATTTATACATAATTTAACTTAATACATAATACCAATACATAATGAATATAAGTATAGCGTACAACAAAATGACATGATATAGACATACACAATTAAATGATCATTATGTAAGTTTAATTTGCATAGTCTACATCTTATGCAGTCATATTTTTTAGCTTTGAGAAGTTTAATGTTCTTCCGATCTTAACCCACCTTTGATTTATTTAAATAATACAGTAAAATATTTCATAACTAAAATGCATGAATGAGTTATTTCATTGAAAAATTAAAAGAACTGATTTTTTTTCTGATCTCAAGTCCTATGGTGGAGCTTTCACTAGCCTTAGGACACAGCTCCTTAACACACTGGAATCTGCCTGAATAGTAAGTTCTTTTCCAGAGATCTGTACCCAAGATAAATTGGATTTGTGTTTAATGGAGAAATATGTTTCATGGAGAGAAAATATTATGCACTGTTAGAGCTTTTAAAAAAAGAATGGAAGGTGTCCTATGAACCCTGGGTTAAGAATCTTGATAAGACAAGTGAGAGTTTCTTAAAGAAGATTCATATTAAAGTATTTGTGTGTGTGCATGTATTATTACAAATCTTATCTCTAAAGATTAATTTTATGCAAACACACACACACACACATACACACACACACATACTTCCTCTTTTTTCCCAATGCTACCCTAAAATGTGATTTGCTACAAGAGCAAACATTAAAGAATTATATTCTAGTAAACAAAGTTGCAAGGTGGATTTATGAGGAGTATCAATCAGAGGAGGGAGGGTCTATGGACATTAGATTATACATCACATTAACTCTAGGTAAGCACATTATAGTTACTGTCTTTGACAGCCTTGATTGAAGCGTCTCTGTGAATGGATCATTTAGATCTAAGTGAGCACAATTTATTTACTGTCTCTGACAAGATGTCTTTGAAAACACATTCTGTATCTGAGAGCCATTGGTCCTTATCAGTGGCATATTAAGTCCCCTGCCTTTTGCCAGTCACAAAAGCAGATATCATGAGAGCAGAGCCTCTTACATCATTCAATCTTTTTTCCCCATTAATGTAATTCTTTATCTTTCTGTCCTTCCTGAGCATACTTTCTTTTATCAATGGAGTTGCATTAGTTACTTTTCTGATTCTGGGATAAAACACTGTGACCAAAATCAACTCGCAGAAGAAAGAGTTTGTTTACATTTATTGTTCCAAATGGTTAGAGTCCATGATGGTGGGGAAAACATGGCAACAGGTAGCAGGATCGGGAAACTGGCTGATGACAGTTCCTCCCCATACAGGAAGCAGAAAAAGGGAACTGGATGAAGGGTGAAGCTGTAAACTTTCAAAACCTATTCCCAGTCCTCCAACAGCAATGTACCTCCTACAGGTTCTATAACCTCCCAAATGTCATTATCATCTGGGGACCAGGTGTTCAAATACATGAACCTCTGGGATAATTTTCTCATCCAAATCGAAGTCAAAGTTAGAATAAGACTCTTGATTTGTGTGATCCAGTGGCCTAATTTTGAATCCTAAGTTGCCACCTGTGGTGGAATGACCTTCCTCAAGGTATTTATATCTAAAAATTTCAGTAAAACATGTAAACATGATAATGATCCATTTCACACTTGGGTGAAACATAATGATAAAATGAGAAGACTTATGCTCAGAGCTGAGAATGGCATGAGGAACATGTTAAGAGTTCAACAAATTTAAATGTTACTATTTTTTTTCCATAAAACTGTTATCACCTACGGACAAAAACAGAACATTTAAATATTATATTGACTGCCAATGATTTAAAAACCTTGATATTAGTAGAATTATAAGCTAGTTATATAAAATGGATTGAAGAAGAGGCAGGAATGTCAGTTCCAAAAATTCTATCCATTTGTACCTGCTGCTGGAGCTGGTGGGAAGGTCCTAATAGGCTCTGTGACAGCACTGTGGTTCTTGCCTTCTCACAGGCCTCTCCATGTTGTTGAAGTCACCAACAATTGGATGATCATTCTCAATCCCTAATATATTTTCTTGTAGGAATAGAAATTCATTTCTGGGGAATAATTTCCCACCCCATAGGATAAGCTTAATTTTTTCACCTGAATTATATTTTTCCACTTATATGTGTTTTGAATTGTTTCTAATATTTGCAGGCAAATCAAACCTTTTGACTTTGTGATACAATGTTTCTATTTACAGAGTTCAATGTGAAGACTACACATTTGAATTAAAAAAAACAAAATCACAAAATAATTTCATATAGTTTTTAGTCAGAATATGACTTTGTGTATGGCCACATTTAGATCTCTCCCAGGATATACGAAGGCCCCATTCTGTAGGCTGATCATGCATACATGCTAACCAGAAGCTCACTAGCACAACACTGGATTTCTAACAAAACTTTTCTCCTTGGTAATAAAGTGAAGAAACATCTTGTCAAATTCATTGACCAGAAAAGTCTCCTTTGGCATCATTTTTGTTTTTAAATCCTATTGCATATGCTAGTTCTTTAGTAGCTGATTTTACAAGCTCCTAAAAGTTCTTCAAGGCTCACTGAAGCCTTTTTTACTGCATGAAGATTACATATACCACGAGACTCGGGGAAAGCACTGTTACAAGGTCACTGTTCATATACTCATGAAGGCATACACACATACACATAAATAAAAATAAATGAATAAATTGTTATATTTGAAGTAAAATTTTATTTCTGGTAAGAGAAATAAAAAACTTTGCTCGAACCTTATCATAAGAGGAAACCAAACAGGCAGCCCTGAAAACACATATACAAGTATTATTATAGAGGCTGAGCACATTGTATTCAGGAGTATGTTAAGTATATACATATACATATATGTACAAAATAAGAAGTAAAAAATGCCATTAATTTGAAAGAGAGTAAGGAGAGATATATGAAAGTATTTGAAGGGGAAACTATATAATGTTAATCTCAAAATAAAAGAAATAATTTAATAATTAAAAATAAATTTTAAATGTAAAATAAAGGGACATATAGAAAAGAGAAGTATTAAACAGAATTTATACTCAGAGAAATTGTAGTATTAAATAATTATAATACAATCTTTCTTAGATGATAGAACATTTATAGAACTTCTTTTGGCTTATACTTTGCAATTAATTTGGTAAGGATATTGAAGACTTTACTTTTCCACCAGCCTTCTTGGATATACTCTTAGTATCTTGTTCTTTACACTGCAGCTCAGAGAGTTCAACATGAACCTGACCACAGTGGAGAATGTGGTTACCACTTTATGAATGCCCATGAAGTGACTAAAGCTGGTTGATAAGTACATGAACATATTCTTCTATCTAAAATGGAAACAGTGATGAGTTGGGATGCCCAGGTGAAGAAGGTCTTCCAGCTCTCACCTGGTGGAGAAAGACTTCCATCCTTCAGATAACCAATAGGAAGCAATATTTATTGCTGCCAACATGAACATTACCCATCTCATTTTTAAGAGCAGTAAGGATTCAGTAGTTATATCATATCACAGAGAAAGTGGTTAACACTAGAATGGCATAAAGAAAAATGGAAAGTAATGACAAAATGAATGGAATATTAAAAGAATCCACTGACATAGGAACCATCAACAAGCAAGACACATATGGTACTTGTCATGTTGCTGGAGTACTGTAGAGACTTACACATTGCTGTATGATGGTTTTAGGCCATTGAGGCAAAGATGCAACTTCCAATAGTTGCAAAATCTGCAAAGAAGAGCATCTGGGAAGCATATGTATAGTAGGATAAGATCATTTATCCCCTAAAAACTCCTCTATTACCTTTAGAGTGACAGGTGAAGTATAAAAATATTTCACCAGGAAGAGATTACTGAGAAAAAAGTAGGTGACACTGTGAGGTCAGTAGTCCAATAGAACCAGCACAACCATCCCAATATTCCCAATCAGAATGATCAAATGAACAAAGTAAAGAATAAATGATTGGTCTTACAGTTCTGGGGTATCTCTTTTTTTTAATTAAGAAAATTTTTCATTCATTTTACACACCAATCAAAGATCCCCCTCTTCCCTACTCCTGCCACACCCAGCCTCACCGTCCCAATCCATCCCCTACTTCCCCCCACAAAAAGGCAAAGCCTCCCATTATCCTGAAATTTATCATGAAATTTGCAGGCAAATGAATGGAACTAGAAAATATCATCCTGAGTGAGGTAACCCAGAATCAGAAGGACAAACATGGTATATACTCACTCATAAGTGGATACTAGATGTAAAACAAAGGATAACCAGACAACAACCCACAACTCCAGAGAAGCTAGCTAATAAGAAAAACCCAAAGAGGGACACATGGATCACCCTGGGAAGGGGAAATAGGTGAGATCTCCATCAGTAAACTGGGGATGAGGGGTGGGCAATGGAGGGTAGGGGATGGGGAATGAGATCATAAGGCACTGGGGTGTCTCTTAATCTCACATGAATAAATTCATTCTCTCTTGAATATTCTCCAGCAAACTCAGTTAGTAATGATCATGACTTGTTTCTAGGATTAGATGATATAATAAAATTTGAAACATGATCAAGGTCATGATATAGCATCATTTCTTTGTGAAAAACCTGCATAAAATTCTTATTAGGGCAGGTTGTATGAGATTATTAATGTGGGAGTAGTATAAATGGACTTTGGAACTTTATATTTAGGGTTCATTTCAAATTGTCTGGTATATGATATTATTTATTATAGTAATTCAACTCAATATGTTTTTTATTTACATTTCCAAACTCATACAAACAATGCACACTTTGATTCTTTAAGTATGCCCCAAAAGTTTACTCAGGAGAAAGTAAAGTGTATGCTTTGAAAAATCATGGTGACAAGAACCCTAAAATGAATTTCCTGTCTCTGACAGCTGTACCAAGTTATACATAGTTTAGTGTCTTGTGTTGCTGCTCTAGGACTATACACCCTTTCTTCTTCATTATGAAGCCTTTAAGGGAATGCTTCAGTTTAAAATTTGGGCCAATTTGTATTCTACTTGATGTATGAAGCCTGTATGTAATGATATTTGAATGTATTTAAGCATGTCAAAAATTAAAGAGAGCTTTACTTGGTTTCCTCCCATGTCTTCATTTTCTTAAGTAGGCTGGGATTTTCCATCTTTTGTCATCAAAGAAGTCTGCATTATTTGTTTTGGGAGGAGACTAAAGAAGAATGAAGAGTTGATTTTCTTCTCCGTGTGGATTCTGTGCCCTCACCAAGCTGTATTTACTAATGTGTTTGGTTATTCTCACTTCCTTGATGCCTCAGGTAACACCTGCCTATGCTTTATAGGTTATAGTATGAAGTGGCCTTTTAAGCACAAAAATACTTTTAGTCTAGAGTCTTAGGTTTTACTCCTTTACTTTTACATATTAAGGTAAGAAAAGATGTAACTTTACCTTAAGGGCATTCTAAATGAGAATTATTATTCCTTTTATTTGCTTATTGTATCTGCACCTATATAGCAAATAATATGTAAGTTCTTTGCAAGTTATAAAAAGACATTATAGTTTTAAAAGCAGGCAAGTAATGGGAGATATTACTTCACATAGTATATATCATATCTTCTTGGATACTACTTTGTGTTCAGTTCACAATACTAATGCCTAACTATAGATGGTCCTAAAGAAAAGTTACATAATCCTTTGTACAGTAAAATGGGTGTTGGAAGATCTACAGTCTCTTAAATTATCAAGAGTGTTATCATCTTTACACATCTACTCTTGAACAGCATTCTAGATAGAATAAATTTATGAATGTAGTGTCACCTTTTGAGCATCACTATCTCTCCAGAGTCAAATAGACCTGAGTATGGAAATCTATAGGCCTGGAGCAACACAGGATAACAGAAATAGCAACGGTTCAATGCTAAGAAAATTTTCAGAAATATTAAGGCTGTCATGTGGCTCAACTGTTTATAATTTCTGAGCATTAGTTTTCTTTTCTGTGCTTTCATTTGAATAGTAAAGAACGCTGGATATTTTGTAATCTTTTACAGTTTTAATTGGCTATGTTGTCATATTGATATGCTTTTTAATGCTTCCTGGTGTCAGACAAATATCAAGACAAAGGAAATATCGAAACTGCTTCAATACAGAACACTGGTCCAATGTTCACATCTAGGAAAGCATCTTGCTGTTATCCTCCCCTATCTGTGAAGTGTTGATACCGAATGGAACCTGGGCTTGTACCCTTGGAAACATCAAGGCAGAGGTGGAAGATTTACCTATGTCTCAAGGGAAACAGTGCCACGTAGGTGGTGATCTCTAAAGGTTTGTGATTCCCACATTAGCCCTTCAACCTGACCTTGGTGAGCACAACAGAGGAAAGTGTCTAAATTTGTTTGTAGAATGTTTATAATGGCAAATGAGAGTAGAAGGTCAGAATAAAGAACACCATTTATCAAATTATTTGGAACAGCATATTTTAAAATAAACAATATTAGTTGAGATTCAGATAGTTCTTAGACAGAATAAGAGTAAAGGGTTTTGCACATATACCAAGTAATGAGCAAGGTCATAGAATGTATCTCACTGAAATTCTTATAGTAGATAAAGACCAATGATATGGTAATAAAAGTATGACTCATAAATGAATAAAGATCTAAGTAGACTTTTCTCCAAAGCACACATATAAGTATGCACATAAAGCCTTCAAATAATGCCAATATCTTTAACCACTAGGTACATGCAAACTAAAAGCATAATCACATGTCATTTCACCTACACAGGGTAGTCAAAATAAAAATGAAAGATAATATCAAATGTTAGGTAATACCACTATAAAGAAATGAGTATCCAAACACCTTGATGGGCCCATAAAACAAATAATTTGAGAAATGTTCAGGAAATTCAAAGTCAATTAAGTAGATAGTCATCATACAACTCATTTATGTTGCTAGAAAGAAACAACATGGACCGTGTGGTTTAGAATCAACATTACTTCCAGCAGTTCTGAGGCTTAATGCTTGAGCACTCCATACAGCACAGCTGAGGAGGAAGAGGAATGTAGCATGAGAGAAAAGCGGAGAATTGGGTTTTGCCTTACGCTCCTCTCTGTCCACTGTTCTAATCTCAAGATCTGAGTACTCTGAGTCTTTGATAGGAAGAACATCCTTGACATCTTTGCTGTATCTTTAGGGTCATTGTCCTGATTAATAGCACCTGACATGTTTGTTCTTGCTACTGTCTCCCAAAGTTTGCTGGACCTACACCTCAGCTTTTTAATTATTTTAGAGTCAGTCAAGAAGTCTTCCAAATCATTATCTTCTGTTATAATTCATGACTTCACACAATTTCTATCTCTTTATATTTTATTCTAGGCACTTAAGCAAAACCACATAACATCTTTAATGATTTGTCATTGAGAGTTATTTTGTACCTAAAATTAATTCATCAGATGACTTTAACTTCATTACAGCCACACTTGTTTGCTAAATGGCATACTCCTCAGTACCATAAAGAACTGCAATTGTCATGATCAAGAATGAAAACAAATATAGAAGGAGCTAAATATCCTTTTCATAAAATTACAAAAAAAAATCTTGCCAATTCAAAAATATATAAATATCTAGAAAATCAGCATCCACATATAAGAGAACATGTGACACTTATCTTCTGGGCCCAAGTTACTTCCCTCAGCTTAATAATACCCATTTCAGCATTTTGCCACAAATTTCATAATTACTTTAAAAATACTAGTTTATAATATTCTTTGAAACAATCATACACAAGTCCAATGAATTTGATCATACTCAATTGCCTAAAACCTCCCAAATCTTTTTGCCACACTACTTCATATTTTCCCTCCACTTTATCACTTAATAATTTCTGAATCCAATTAATGCTACCCATATGACCCTAGGTCTGGGACCACCTACTGATAGATTGTCAATAGAAAGCGTCCATCAGTTGCCAGTAGCTGATGAACTGGAGATGGAGCCTCAGAAGCTCCTGTCACAAGTATAATCTTGACTAGCTTGATTTTACACAGACAACCACAAATGCTGTATTTCCATATGTATGACGTCCACGTTATGCACATAATACAGTATTTCCCAGAACTTCCCATCCTCTGATTATTATTGTCTTCATGTTCCAACTTCCACAATGTTCTCTGGCATTTGGCATTGTGGAGATGTTTACATAGATGCCCCATCTATGTATAAACACTCATAGTCACTTATTCTCAGCACTTCACCCACTTATGAGTTTCTCCATTAACCACTAACCTGCTGCAAAAGAAGAGAACCTTCTCCAATCAAGGCAGAAAGTAGTCCATATAAGCAGATATATTTAGAAGTAAATCTGACAATGTGACCATTTATCAAAGCATCAAAGTAGTTCTTTCCTTGGAGCCTATGTTGTCCATACCCATAGGAGCAGCTTTACAGTACTGGGCATGAACGATGCAGTCTTGTTCATAAACACTCTATTGTTCTTCTTCTCACTCATCCACTCATTTATGCACATGTAAAACTTTCTTCTCACACATTATCTGATTAGTTTATTTAGTTGCTTAATAATTTAAATTTATTTCATTGAACAAACACTTAATTCATGTAAGAAAAAAATGCCTGGTATCCAACATGAGGATTGATATAGGAGAGGAAGCTCATTTTTCCAGGGTACAAATCCCTTTGGTTTTCAATTAAAGTGATTATATTTAATGTACCACATCTTGGCTGTAGTTTTGATTTGCCTTAACAGAACATCCTGAAGTGATCAACAATACCATGCAATCCATCAGAAGCTCTAAGGGATTTCCTCTCAGTTTTGACATTGAATTCAGTGTATTTACCTCGAAATAATGAGAAATTAGGATGATCTCTAGATATTTTCATACTTTTAATGCTTTACTTTCTACTTTGCAAATTAATTAGACCTATTTGAACCCCAAGATCCAAAAAGCCATATGTCATGATTTTTATGTCAAAATAAAATTTAAGAAATAAAGCTGTTTTGGATGATCTTGGGCTGATGCATTCACTCAGGATGTCTCAAAATGTTTGTTTAAAGTACTGTTAAGAACTATAGCTTTACACTGTGTATAAGAAATTGAGATGGAGATATACTCATTGGGTCAAGGCTCATGGTGCCAATTCTGATAAATTGGGTTACATCCCTGACCCATATGGTAAAAAGAGAACCAACTTCTGAAAATTATCCTCTGATCTCTATAGTGTATTTGCGGCTTTCACACACACACATACACACACACACACACACACACACACACACACACACACACACACACCCCAAATAAATGAAGTGTAATTTCAAATATATCAGATATTTTAAACTTTGATAATTTAAAACCTAACTGGCATATGAGATTAGAGTCAAAGAAGGTGATACCAATTGTGTTGAACACTGTAATCCTGACAGTAAATAGCATTATAATCTTGATTTTAAAACTTAATTGCTTATTATTTATGCAACACATCAACAATTTACTCTAAACTACTCATGCCTGAAAAATAAAAATAGAGATATCATGTGTAAAGGAGTATCAAAAGAAATATAGATGAAACAATTTAAGAAAAAATTACCACCAGACAATAGATATATAATAGAAGTTTACATAATTTAAAATCAATTTGTAATTAATTGACTTAGCCAAATTATGACTTTGAATTTCCCACAACCTTCTTGAATGCACTCTTGACCTCTTTGTTCCTCAGGCTGTAGACAAGAGGGTTCAGCATGGGGATAACGATGGTGTAAAACACAGAGGCCATTTTGTCAGTGTCCATGGAGTGACTGGAGCTGGGCTGTAAGTACATGAAGATGATTGTTCCAAAAAAGATAGACACAGTGGTGAGGTGTGATGCACAGGTGGAGAAAGCCTTCTTCCGGCCCTCAGCTGAGTGCATCCTCAGAATAGCGATGAAAATAAGCAGGTAAGAGTTCAAGATAATGAACAGAGTGAAAACAACATCAAATGAAGCCAATATAAAAATTATAATGTCATTTATATGGATATCAGAACAAGAAAGAGCCAGAAGTGGAGGTATGTCACAGAAAAAGTGATTAATCACATTAGAATGACAGAAGGAGAGGTGGAAGGTGAAGGCAACATGGATGGAGGATTGAAGAAGTCCACACATATAGGAGACAGTTACCATTAGAACACAAATGGGACTTGTCATGGTGGTAGAGTAATGCAGTGGTTTGCACACTGCTGCATGACGGTCAAAGGCCATTGAGGCGAGGATGAAACTTTCAGTGGTAGCAAAGGCTGCAAAGAAGAACATCTGGGCAGCACATGCATTGTAGGATATGATCTTATGTCCTGTGAGAAACCCTTCTATTACCTTGGGAGTGACTGCTGAGGCATAAACACAGTCCACCAGGGACAGGTTACTGAGGAAAAAATACATGGGAGTATGGAGTCTGGAATCCAGCAGAATCAACACAATCATCCCAAGGTTACCAACTAATGTGATCAAATAAATGAGAGTGAAAATGATAAATAAAGGGATCTGCAGCTCTGGGGCATCTGTTAACCCCACAAGAATAAATTCAGTTGCTTCTGAAATGTTCTCCATTAAAGACATTTGGATCTTGCCATGACATGTACCTACAACAAGATGAGTAAAAATTATAGTAGTTGAACTTGAACCTGTTATCTGAAGTGTGAGCCATTTCTTGTGCCCAGCTTCATCATTCTGTCTAGTGTGGAGCTGTATGAAAGATGACCTGAGTGCTGGGAAGAGAAAGGCAGTGTATTCTGATCTAATGCTGCAGGTGGTTCATAATGTTTCTGTGAGTTTTACTTTCATTTACTGGTATTTATTCTATAAAACTCTTAATTACAGTGTTCATTATTACTACAGTAATGTCTGCTAGCATTCTTGTCTAGGATGTACAATGAAAGTTAAATCAGCAGAAAGCACAATGTGGAGGCATGTTGTCATATCCTATTTTTCTATGACAAACTGGCAGTGCATTTTCCATCTCTAATAAATATCTCACCACTTGGAAAGTACCCAAGACCAAGGACTCTGTTCTAGGGATAAGAAGCTATTTCTCTAAATCATGAAAGCATTCTTAGTTGGATATTTGTTTTTAAATATTGGAACATTCAAGAAATTGAGTGTTCAATGGGTCATATTCTTGATGAAATCTTACTATATTTCATCAAGTGAAAAAGCAAAGGAGCAGCTTTTTTAAATAATAGAATTAAAAATTTTACTGTTTTATCTTATCATCCTGATATTCATTTTTCATATAAACTGGATGCTTTTATTTCTTACCATCAACATATCTTTGCTTTATTTGTGTTTGGGGAGAAAATAAGGAAAGATGAAAGAGGGGTAGAAAATAGAGAAGATGGAAGAGTTGTTCTCATCTTTGCCTGTATACCAGCTGTCCTGATTAAATCATATTATATTATAAATCTAGTTGTACTCAACTACACGGTGACTCAGGTGACAAAAAGTCTTGTTACTGTTCTTAGAGTACAAAGGATGTCTCCACCTAAAGAAACCTCTGATGCTGGAATGTTGATTGTACCCATTCCTCCAAAACACTTCATACTTAATGTGGGAAGTGATTCAGACTTGTCATTAAGAATAGCCAAAGTAAAATTCATTTGCTTCTATATTTATGTTCTCCCTATGTTTTATTGAGTATAACCTCCACCCTAATCATTTCTAAAACATACCTGATGGTCCAGAGAGAAGAAATTTTAGTTTTGTAGATCATCATGGTAGAGTTGGAATAACAGGGAACCAAAAAGGAAAAAACACATAGAAAAGTACAGCCTTAGTAAGGATGCTTAACCATTCTGGGCATTAGTCACCCACACCCTCTTTTTTGTTTGCTTTTAGTTTTTATTTGTAAGATAAAAATGGTTAGAAATTCTATGCTTTCTTCTAACTGGCTATACATATTTTAAAGTAGTTAATCAATTAAATTGTGTCCTAGGAAGTAGGGCTACCAAATACTAGTTATGGAAAAACCCTCATGTCCACATCATTGGTTCAAAGAATTCTCTTTTCTCACCTTTAGTGACTCTTCTTTCTGATTTGTGGAGCTCTGCTGTGGACCAGAGTCAGGGCTTGTGTTCTTGCTAATATCAAGTTAGTGGTGGAAACTTTGCACACATCTCAAGGGAGGCAGTACACGTCACTGAATACCTCTAGAGACTTATGATTTCATACTGGCCTTTTAACCTGAACTTGATGGAGACAGAGGAAGGTACATTGTCTGCATTTGGATATATAAGTGCTTATGGGGGCATTGTTGGATAGAAGTTTAAAAATAGACCCCATCTTTGAGTGACAGACAAGTTAGGCAACAAAAATTAATTTTTGTTTTTAACTAAAATCTCTGGGTACACACCTCAGCTGTCTGTTACTAGGATTTCCACATAAAGGTTTTGTTGTGAGCCATAGCATACTGTGAACTTAAAAACTCTAAGAAATGAGCCTGAGATTGGCCCAATATAAAAGAATTTGGATAGTATATCAGGCACTGAGATCTATTACTAGTACTGAAAAAGAAAAACCAAATCACATTATGACAATTATTGCTGTCTTTGTCATTAAAGAATAAATTCTTTCTCTTCAAACATGTTTTAAAGACAGGAGTGATGTTTAAGAAAATCCTATATTATTTTATGAATTAAAGAATAGGAATAATATGAGGGCTTGAATATTCAAAGATATATGATAAAAATCCCAAAGAAACATAATATAGGGTACATATTAAGGCTATTTATATCAAACCTATGGTCAATGCTTTACTAAATGTTAAAAAATGAAACTATTTCCAATAAGACAAGGCATGAAACAATATTGTCTGCACTCTCAACTCTTGTGCAGTCTAAATTGAAAGTGTTTCTTATAATCATATATATAAAAGATTCCCAACAACTGTTGGACAGGTCTTAGAACTTATAAACACCTTAATCATTTAATGGTATAAAGAATCTACACAAAATTAGTAACTTTTATATGTAATGAACAAGCTGCGAAAGACACCAAGAAAAACATTCATTTAAATTTTTTTAAAAAATCTGGAAATTAATGTATCCAAGGAAGTGAAGGAAATCTATGATGAAAGTTTACAACATTTAAGAAAGAAATTATTTGAGAATTTCCCAAACAAAGAAATTCACAAGTCCTGGGTTTGAGATCTACACAAAATCCAAAGAGAAGACATTTTAAAACTTCCTTGTAGTATATTGTCATCATGAAAGCAAGTGAATAAGAAAAAGGAAAGACTTATTAGGTGCTAGAGAGACAGAAACACACAAGGTGAAAATAACATTACCCAGATTATGACAGAGTCTACAGACAGCGCAGCAGTACCTTCAGAAGGCTGTTGTGATATAAATACTAATCCCGATCCTATACCCATATTAATCACCATTTTAATCACACTGAAACAAAGGTATAAGCCTCAGTAGCATTCCCTCACATCTCAGCACTCACTGTCCTTATGCATACTATTCCTTATTAAGAGTCTAAAGTCTTTGCAAAAAAAGCTCACTTTGAGTGCAAAAGGATGGTCATCCCATGAGTTGGCCAGAACTGAATTTCTCAGCAATAAATTGATGAGGAGTTTCCATAAATAAATGTCAGTCAAATCACGGTATAGTTTGCAGAGGTTTCTCAAGCTGAGATGTAGCATTCAGAAGTCACACATTATTCAGATAATATTACTCAGCCAACTCTTTGACTATTCCATCTAGTTTCCTGTAGACCTTGCCAGATTAAGCAACAGTTTTAGTACAGATACAAATTACTGTATAATGTAGGACTGTATTGGATTCCTTCCTGTTTGACTGTTCCATTCCTATAGCTACTAATATTTTCATTACTTTAAAAATAAACTATCTCAGCTCAAACAAAGACTAAGTACTTATCATAAAAATGTTTTCCCCCATAAATTGAAGTCTTTCCTAAAGAAGTCTTATATGTTTATTTTTAAATTTGACCTTGATTTTTATTCAGTTGTTTGGAATTAAATATTTTTCATAGATTTAATATCTATACTATTACTATGTCAAATTTTCTTTCACTGTTTCTGTCATTTTTTGTTAAGTAATATTTTGAATTTTTAAAATTTTCAAACATTATGCCATTATATTTGATTTTTATCAATTTTAATATTTAACTTCCTTACATATAATTTTTATAATAAAGTTTTAACATTTGTATCTTTTCTCATTTTCAAAGTGTGTTTATTTTTCATTGATTGGGATTCATACTCTTTATTGTGTTTTATGATGCTTAATCATAAAGAACATTCACCTCTATTTCAGGAGAATTCAGCACATATCAATGTATTGTGTTTGATATTTTTTGACAAACGATATCTAGCAACTCATTTTGTATTTTTTAATGAATAAAGCTCCATATATTTATAGGATATTATATTGATGTGACAGAATTTTTCCAGAGATATTTCTGTCTTAATATTTTTCCTAGTGAATGACTCAGTTGCTCTATATTACCCCTGGCCCAGGGACTCATGAAAAGAAACTACACAAGCACTCAGATACTTCAGTTAGCCTTTATTTGTGAACTAGAATCACATAAATCTATATCTGTTCTTTCTGAACATGTTTCTCCCCCTTGTCTTCCCAGGGATGTCAGAGATTAAATGTCTGTTCTACTCACCAAATTTAGTGCATCACGAGATTAGCTCTCATCATTGTGGATTTTTGTATTCTCTGCACTACAGATACTTGTGAATGTATTTTTTAGCCCAAATATGAGAGTTTTTTTAAAAAAAATACATGGATGGAATCTTATATGCTTAGACTAGTAGATGAAGACTTTTCTGAAAACTTTGTGCTTGTATTTACTATCTCTCATGAGAACAACAAGCTTTCATCTTCATACATCTTGAATACCCCACACAGACAAAAATGAGATGATTCTATATATAATAAGGCTTCATGTTAAAAATACAATAAGTGTTTTGGTTAAAAAAGCTAGAAAGATAAATATCCTTGAGCCACAGAAAGATATCCTTAGGTGGACAACATGGACCCATCTGAAAATCCCTACTGGAAAGTTCAGCAACATAAAGATGCAGATAAAATACTATGGTATCTTGCAGGTGACAAGCAAAGATAAGTCATGGACCAATTCTCTGGTTGGTTGGTTGGTTGGTTGGTTGGTTGGTTGGTTGGTTGGTTGGTTGGTTTTTACTAAACATAAAACAAACATTGCCTGGAGCCATACCTGGTGGTGAACAGATCCCAGCAGAGGATGTAAAGAATTGGCGGGAGATGGAGGTAAGCCAGGTCATGGTGGTGGTGAGAATTTTACAGTCTGACTGACTAGCAGTCAGAGTGTTTCTTTATTTATACAGAATTTAATAAGCAGGGATACATTCATGATGTTCCAAAACATAGATCATATCATTTTGGTTTGGACATGTGTTTCACTTCCTCTTTCTCATATTATAGTCATCATTCATAAACTGTGACAGAAGAGAGTTATCATTTCCAATTATTTTCCCTCAGGTATGACATCATTGATGGAGTTATCATTTTTTAAAGAATAGAGGCATATGACAGGCTGATAGCTCTGGTTGCTTTAAGGATACTAGATCAACACAAATTCTTCAAGACAGCACAGGAATATTGCCATGTCCTAAGCAATGTATTGTTAACTCTTAATGGTCAGAGTCTCCCCCGCCACCCCCCCCCCAAAATCTTCTGGCCAAAGCTACTGCAGTTATTATTCAAATTTTGTCATAATACAATGTTTATATTTCATATCTTTATAGAACTTGTCTATATGTCAAATCCTGGCATTCTGCTATTCCTTGGTCATATGACATCACAATGGTTCTGTATTACTAACTTTTCTAAGAAAGGAGTGTCCTGATATCTCATTCCTTTATCATCTTTCCACTCCATTCATTGCTCATCAATGTAAGTCTCTGTGTAGAGCAGAGATATCTTCAGCTAATCTGACTTTGTTGCCATATATGCCATATAACTGCCTGAATGAACAATGGGAAGAGGCTTGCAATCTTATCTGTGCCCAACTCCTATAGCCCACCAAATCTTGTTGACATTTTTAAGCTTAATTTGTTTTGAATATTTTGTTCCTGAGTAAGTACAGGGACAGATGTTTCAAAAAATGTTTCATAGCCTCTTAAAGGGACCTCTGGTTTCTTCATGTGTCATAACCTCCAAGGCATAGGAAGACCTTCAGGTAGATAAAGATATCTCTCTAAAAGTGAGAGGCATAGTATGTTCAGGACTTTCCTTTGAAAGCTTAGAAGCAGTACTCCTGGAAGAAGGCATAAATTATCCATATAAAATTTCCCATCCATCCAATATTCCCAAGTTGTACAAATATTAACAGCTCCTCAGTTATGCAGCAGATGGAGATGAAAACGAAATGTGGCATGGCAGTTATCATGAGGCTCAGCTTTGCTGGATCTTTGTAAAGCAGCTGTAAATGGCCTTATGACTTTTGCCATTCCCATCAGATATGGCTGTGCCAATACACTTCTACATTTATTTTCATGCAGTAGAGCAAACATTGTGCTTAATGCTTCAGATATCCCAGCCCATTAAATGTTAGGACAGATCAACAAAATAAATACTTCTATTGCTCCCTTTTTGTCAGAGTTCTTTGGTTTTAACTACCATGTTAATATAGTTGAAAGATATTTCATATTGAAGAGTTAAAAACATAATTTTGTTATGACTATAAGGCAGCCATTGATGTTCTCTAGATATTTGCCTCTCATGTGAATTCAACAGAGAATGCATTGAGTACTAAAAATCTGTTTTTTCTGAGGCTGACAATCCCTTTTCTGAGGTATCTTTGAAAAATAAAAATACTCTTTGTCAGTATGTAGCACTATACCTGAATCCCCTAGATGGATGCCAGTTCATATCACCTCTAGTTACATTCTGTCCATTAGGTAGTTGAGGTTCAAAGATGGGCTGTATGCCTCTACTACATTTTTTTTCCAGTAGAGATTCTCATATCAAGCATCTTGATGTTTAGTGCTATTGTTCGTTTGTCTCAAACTCATCATTTTTCTAATATTCTTAAGAAACAGTTTCAGCATTCAAGGTAGAGAATATGTTTGGAGATAAGTTCTGGGCTTAATTAATAAAGCATGAAAAAGTACACAATTTACAATTCAGTGGTATAGAAGAGGAAAGGATATTATCCTGTAATATCAGAGTTTTCCCCTCTTTATGAGCATAGAATAATCTGCCCCAGAATCTGGTGATCACTAACAGGGAATTCAACTTGTTGTTTACTCATTTGTTAGGTTTGTGTGCTTCTTTTCACTCAGACACTCATTTATTCCCTTTTATAATCATTAAACAATTAAGCAATTAATTTACTTAATTTTAATTATTTTGTTGACTAATCATTTAATAATTCCTATAAATATCAAGCTTGGTAGATGCCAAGGAGGCTAATAGAGAGCTGTTACTATCAGGAATGTATAATTCCCTCTGGGTATCAGTTCCAGTGATCATAATTAATGTAGTTCCATATTAACTATGGTATTGAATTCCTTTATCAAAAGTTCCTTTGGCAGTCCTCCAAAAAGAACATCCCATTGCTAGTATTCTTGAGTTTGATATCTTCATCTAATTCAAAGTACTATTTAGTAATGAAAGGAAGAGGTCATTGTCATTTTCATCCTTCTGATGGCTTTTGTTCCTATAGGTAATCAACTTATATACTTCCCATTGTCTAGATTCAGTAGGATATTTATGAAAAAAACTACAGAAACACAGTAATGGAAAATATTGCTTTGTAAAATAGGCAAGAGATGTGGTTAAATACTATCTTGAATGCAGGAAAGGAATAAATATTTTAGAAGAAATGTTTTGTTTGTTCCTTTTCAATTAATTATTTATCACCATTTCAGAAATATTTTCTTTAAGAAAAATACTACTTAAGTAGTCAGAAAATTCATATGCTGTTACTTAGAACTATATAAGTTTTGAAGTACACTAATAAACCTGTAAATTAATTTTTGTCGGCTGTATTCTGTATTTGGTTTATACAGTTCAGTATTAATTAGATCAAATAATATTCTTTGCCTCATTGTGGAAACTCCATCATTTGAATTATTTTAACCTCAAGATTCAAGATTTCTGTATCACCAAAACCATGTGAAATTAAGTCATTTGGAGTGAAGTCTTAAGATTCAGCATGACAATAATCTCAAGATAATTCTTCATAAGCCTATACCTGAGAACAATTGATTTATGTCAGATATAAATATTATGGACTTATGTTGAACTCTAATAATTAATGAAAAATGAGACCATGAATGATAAAGTGAGCAAGCAGAAGTATATGCCATGATTTGGAAAGAAGAACAGGAAGGGGAAATTATGTAATTATACACTAATAAATAAATAGTAATTAGTAATCATAATAATAAAACAATTGAAAATATAACTGTTGTCAATGCACACATGAAGTTGGCCTACAAAGTACTTTATGTCAGTTTATGGAACAGTACTATATGTGAATTTTCAAGCATTATATTATTGATTCTAAAAATAAATTGACATCTTATTTCTTGCAAGGTACACTCCAAATCACTATAAATTAGTCATATTACCAATTCATGAAGACAGAGTTCTCATTTTTTTTTTTTTGGTTTTTCAAGACAGGGTTTCTTTGTGTAGCTTTGCACCTTTCCTGGAACTCGCTTTGTAGCCCAGGCTGGCCTCGAACTCACAGAGATCCGCCTGCCTCTGCCTCCCGAGTACTGGGATTAAAGGCGTGCCCCACCACCACCTGGCCTACAGTTCTCATTTTTAAAACAAGTGTTCAAAGAAATCACAAACAATAAATAATTACAAATAAACTATTCCTTAAAGATACAGGTCCAAAGTTTCAGATGATTGAAAAATACATCAGAATTCATTGACTAAGTTTAGTGAAGACTTTAGTTTTCCAACAACTTTCTTGCATGCATTTTGGACATCTTTGTTCCTCAGGCTGTAGACCACAGGGTTCAGCATGGGGATGACCATGGTGTGAAACACAGATGCAGTTTTGTCTGTCTCCATGGAATGATGTGTTCTACCGAAAAGAAATAAAAGCATTTACTACAAATGATCTTATGTGTTACTCAACATGAAAGTATGATCTTCATTGAATTTTAATTATTTTTTTGCTGGGTAAGTGGAGTAAGGAGAAATTATTTCCCTTAGAGAATTCCATGTTTGTACAGTTTTCAAATAGCTCCCAAAACTGGCCTCTGAAATGTCATGATGGTCTCACATGGTATTACTTTAAGGAGATAAGACTCTGACCAGAGTTCCTTTGTTTTCCATTCATCCAAGTAAACTCCAATATATTTAAGATACACAATGACCTTTCTGAAGAGTTTTTGTGGTGATTCTGAACCCCCAACAGGAAAAACATATCTGCTTCTGTGAAGTTGTGGTAGAGATAATTTTAACATTTCTATCCGCAGATGAAGAAACAGACCTCACTGGTATATAATTTCCAAATGGACAAAAAACAGTATCATGGTATCTATAAGACCTGAGCCAAGACTTCCTACTTCCCTAATAATGATTGTGCCTCCAAGTCCTGATGCCTCAGTAAACTTGAAACTTCTACAAGTACAGGAGAGAGTGTCTCTCCACTTTTATTTATCTAACCTTCTAAGAATGAATTGCTGAGTGATTAAAGATTGTCATTTATTGTTTTCTGAGAGCAAGGTAAGATTCTATATCTGATATGCATATTTAATTGAAAAATATGATTGATGTAGAAGCAATAGAGCAGTGACCTTGTCTCAATTTTGCCCATGTGAAATGCTTTTTCTAAAACATTGACATTGGGGGCTAGGGATGTAGTGATAAAACACTTGCAACATATATATGAGACCATAAGTTTGATTCCCAACAGCCTCAAAATATGCATAGGTCTAGAACTGAGGGCCAAAGACGTTTTAAAAAGACTATAAGGAGGGGACTAGACCTGCCTGGACTGAGTCCACCAGGTTGATCTCAATCCTCGGGAGAGTCATTGCCCTGGAAGAGATGGAAATGGGGGTTGGGCCGGGGGGAGGGGGGTGAGGCGGGAGGGGAGAGAACTGGGGAATCTATGGCTGATATGTAAAGTTGAATTATATTGTAAAATAAAATAAAATAAATTCCAAAAATAAATAAATAAATAAATAAATAAATAAATAAATAAATAAATAAA
>CABHPQ010138707.1:0-15136 GCA_902168405.1 Peromyscus aztecus | reverse complement strand
AAATAAATAAATAAATAAATAAATAAATAAATAAATAAATAAATAAATAAAAAGACTACAGTTTGTGATGAGTTATTGAAGGAATGAGTCACCAAAAGAAAAAAAAAAAGATGCATCAATACTTCCACTGACTCTGGAAAATTATAATGAACATTTCTCCATTTTATTGACCCATGATCTCCCCTCATTTATTATTCACCAAAGAAAGCTGCCTTCATAGTGATTACAGACACAGACTTGAAAATAAGTTAGACATGGACCTGAGTATTTTTATTTTATTTTTTAGATTATAATTACATTATTTCTCTCATCTCTTTCCTCCCTCTATTACCTTCTACATATACTTCCTTATCTAATCTGTTTCATATTCATTGCCTCACTTTTTTACTGTTGTTAAATGTATTTATATATACACATGACATGACTTTTTTACTCATACTGAGTATGAATAATATGATCATGGCATGAATTTTCATCAGTTGCCCATTTTATTAACATAACATGAGGTTATATATCTCTCAGTATCTCTAATTGTCTGTCTGTCTGACTGACTCTCTCTCTCTCTCTGTGCATGTATAAATATTTGCATAAATATTCCCTCTTTCAAATAGCTATTAGTATTCAAATTAGCTCATAAGTATTAATTTTAACTATTAATAATTTCTGGAGATCTAACTTAAGAGATAAAATTATGTGTGTGATGTTGTCATATTAATAGTTCATTATTTTCTTTTGATTCATATACACAAATTTAAAGAAGGCTGTCTTCCCTGTAGACATCTCAGCTTCAACAACTATAAAGGTAATTATCTGTATTGTATTCATATATGCATGTCAGCCATTAGTAAGGTGGACCACAGAGGTCCCGTTAAAATCCCAGAAACCTGCAATTATGTTGCTTTATGTGGTAAAAAGAACTGTTCACAGTAATTAAAGTGAAGATGGAACTGGGCCTAGTGGAAATACATTCATTAGCCACTAGCCACTAAAAAAAGAAAATGCTAAAGTATAAATCAAATCTGCTACTTATCTTACTAGATGGGCAAGGTACAAACAGCTAATTTAAGATCCAGATTTAGCAAATCACATGTAGAAAGACAAGAAGGAGATAGACAATAACAACTAAAGTGGCCCATAATGACACATTTATTTTAAATTATGTACTATGCAGATATTTGTGAATTACTCTATAGTTTAACGTCAAGCATTAAACTACATTACAACCTGTGTAATGATTGAATATGAACTGAAAATGAATTCAAATTCATAAATAGAACAGCCTGGAAATTACTGCTTAACTTCATGTCAATATTAAGTTAATATCAATATTGACCACTACAAGAATGAAATTCAAATTAAGCTTTATTTCATAGTTAAAATTATTTTATTTTAATTTGTGCAATTAGCTGAATTCTGACTTGGAGATTGTGTGAGGATTCACAAATAAATCTGGTGCTAAATGATTTTGGAAACCTAAGACATTGTTTCTCTTACATCCCACCAAATCTCTTCTTCCTACAATATCTAGTTGTCTCACAATAGCTTTGCATGATAATGAGAATAAGCAATGCTATCGACTATGTGATCAAACTACAAACACAGTTTTTTCCTTTCTTGTATGTTCAATTATTTGTTTTATGAGAACTCATGCAGAATTCAGTAACATCTGTGCTTTCCAATTAATTATCTCAACATTCCTGTAGTGGTTTCTTTCTTACATCTTTTCTGTGTCTCCACTTGGTCATTTTAACATCTGCCTAGTGGTTTCTATTGTACATCCTCTCTGTGTCACTGGTGATAAGGACAGAGAATGAGCAGAGAATCACAGGGAAGACTTCATCACATAGATTTATGAATATCATATATGACTTTCAATCATAACTCATTAACTAGAATACAATTAAATGAATACAAGAGACTGCATGAAGTCAGAGAAGTTGAGACTATGTGCCAGAGATGAAAACAAATAAATTTGGGGAAAAAAAAACAGTGTCTTTTTCCATTGTATTAATTATCAAAAACCTGTCTACCTCTGATTCCACAAAGGATACTTAATAACTAATGTCTCTGGGGAGATGATCCAGTTCTCAACTACCCACTATAGAGCATCAGTGCCCCAAATAATGAAGATTTTGACTCTGATTTCTTTAGATATGGTTGATGTTGTTAAGTACCTTACAAGCATCCCTCAAGACCTCCTGTCACAAACATAAAACTTAGTTCATTCTCCATTTACAACTAATCTATAGTACAGCGTCAGAGCAGATAAAATTATAAGTAGATTTTCTTGTCCATAAAAGATATTACCATGAAAAACATAGATAAATTTGATAGACTTCTATATGGACAGGGATTTTTTATAGGTAGAAACACAGACTGATATAATGTTATAAAAGTAAAACCTATAATGACAGTTAGGGTATTCACCAATCTGATTTATAGGGAAAGCCAGTTCAGTTCAGGCACCCTCTCCACTATTTCTAGTAGTCCAAGCTGGGGTCATCCTTCGGGATTCCTGGCAACTTCCCAACACCGATTTTCTCTCTATCCCCATGATAACTCCCTCCATCATGGTATCTCTCTCATTGTTTTCCCACTCCATCCCTATTACAGCTCAACCATCCCATTCCCTTATGGTCTCATCCCCCATCCTCCATCCCCTACCTTCCTTGCCCACATCTCACCCCCAGTTCACTCATGGAGATCTCATCTATTTTCCCTTCCCATGGCAATCCTTGTGTCCCTCTTTGGATCTACCTTGTTAGCTAACTTCTCTGGAGTTATGGGTTGTTGTCTGGTTTTCTTTGCTTTACTTCTAGTATCCACTTATGAGTGGGTACATACCATGTTTGTCCTGAGTCTGAGTTACCTCACTCAAGAATGATATTTTCTAGTTCCATCCATTTGCCTGCAAATTTCATGATGTCATTGTTTTTCTCTGCTGAGTAGTACTCCATTGTGTATACATACCACATTTTCTTAATCCATTCTTCAGTTGAGGGGCATCTAAGTTGTTTCTAGGTTCTGGCTATTATGAATAATGCTGCTATGAACATAGTTGAGCATGTGGTATGATTGAGCATTCCTATGACCAAGAGAAGTATAGCTGGGTCTTGAGGAAGATTAATTCCCAATTTTCTGAGAAACTGCCACACTGATTTCCAAAGTGGCTGTACAAGTTTGCACTCCCACCAACAGCAGAGTAGTGTTCCCCTTGCTCCACATCCTCTCCAACATAAGCTGTCTTCAGTGTTTTTTATTTTAGCCATTCTGACAGGTATAAGGTGGTATCTCAGAGTCATTTTGATTTGCACTTCCCTGATGACTAAGGATGTTGAGCAATTCCTTAAATGTCTTTCAGTCATTTGAGAGTCTTCTGTTGAGAATTCTCTGTTTAGCTCTATAGTCCATTTTTTTAATTGGGTTGTTAGATATTTTGATGTCTAGTTTCTTGAATTATTTATATATTTTTGAGACCAGCCCTCTGTCAGATGTGGGGTTGGTGAAGATATTTTCCCACTCTGTAGGCTGTCATTTTGTCTTATTTACCATGTCCTTTGCCTTACAGAAGCTTCTCAGTTTCAGAAGGTCCCATACATTAACTGTTGCTCTCAGTGTCCGTGCTACTGGTGTTATGTTTAGGAATTAGTCTCCTGTGCCAATGCACTCAAGACTACTTCCTACTTTCTCTTCTATCAGGTTCAGTGTAAGTGGTTTTATGTTGAGGTCTTTGATCCACTTGGACTTGAGCTTTGTGCATGGCAATAGCTGTGAATCTATATGCAATTTAGACCAATACCTGTGGAGCCTCCACAGGACTGGACTAGGACCTTTGCTTAAGCAAGACAGTTTTATAGTTTGATCTGCTTAAGGGGTCCCCTGGCAGTAGGATCAGGATACATCCCTGGTGCATCAGCTGGCTTTTTGGATCCAACTACCTATGGTGGGACACCTCACATAGCCTTGAGGAGGGGGAGGGGCTTGGTCCTGCCTCTATTGAATGTAGCAGGCTCTGATGGCTCCCCATGGGAGGCCTTAGATTCTTGTAGGAGGGAATGGGGGTAGGTTGGGGGGGGGAAAGCTGGAGGGGCGAGAGGAGGAAAGAGGGGAATCTGTGATTGGTATGTAAAATGAATAAAAAATTCTTAGTAAAAAAAAGAAAAGAAAAAACAAAAAACAACCAATAAAGAAAAAAAAAGAAAACTGATAGTGCAGTGAAGTGAGAGCACAGATGGATATAGCCTTTCAATATCCTACACTGGGCTGTATTTTTAAGTTTGTGGTAAAAATGAATATGTAGGATATTAGATAATTAAGACAGCAAAAATGACATTGAAGCTCACTGCATAAACAAGAACCAGCTCAGTGACATATCTGTCAGAGCAAGCAAGAACAATAACTTCTGAAATATCACAGAAAAAGTGACGGATGACATGGGGCCCGCAGAAGGAAAGACTGAAAGTGTTCCGATTGTGGATGGAGGCATTCAGGAAACCACAGAAATAGGAACTTATAGAAAGACACACACTTGTAGTCCTTGTGGTGGCATAGTATAGGAGCTTACACACTGCTGCCTATAGTTATTACAGTTCTTTGAGGGCACCAGGTAACTTCCAGAGTATGAAATGTTACAAAAAGGAACATCTGAGCAGCACAGTCATTGCAGGAAATGACCTTGTCTCCTACAAGAGGCCCAGCCATGAATGTGGGGGTGACAACTGAAGAGTAACAAAAATTAACCAAAGACAGATTACATAGGAAAAAGTACATAGGAGTATGGAGTCTACAGTCCAAGAGAATCATCACCAGGTTCCCCAAAAGCATGATGGAGTAGATAAAGAGGAAATTGATGAAGAGGGGAAGCTGTAGGCATGGGTCATCAGTGATTCCCAGGAGGAAAAATTGTATCACTTGTGTCCTGTTCTCCATCAGTGTCAGCTTTCAATCATGAAATAGTCCATAAGCACCTATGGTAAAAGAAGAAAATGATGATAAACAAGAATTAAAATTAAGAAGCATAAGTATGGGCGTATTCTTTTGTTGAGCAACAATGTGTACTTTGAGATTGTATAGAAAATATATCTTTGCCCCAAATCAAATTTGATGTTGTAATTATACAGAATGTTACATGTGGCTAGAATTTAAAGATTATTAAAGGATCAATTACCCAATTTTAGATTTTTATATTCCATAAACAGAGATAGATACTGTGTGGATGATGTCCCAATTCACTCTTGAACTTATGAAAAGCTCACTTTCTCTGTTGCTCCATTTCCAAGAACTGTCCTAGACAGTCCTATAGATATCCATTCTATGTATCTTCTCAACAATATTAGAATTTGTTGATTAATGCTTTCATGTAAATTATGGAGCACAAAAATTGAATAACTTATTCATATTACTCATGTATTAAATGCCATTATTTGCACTGAGTCATTGGCTTTATTTAACCCATGATGATTCCCAAGTATCAGAGTCCAATCAGAATTTTTTTTTTGGTTTCTCGAGACAGGGTTTCTCTGTGTAGTTTTGGTGCCTATCCTGGATCTCTCTCTGTAGACCAGGCTGGCCTTGAACTCACAGAGATCCACCTGGCTCTGCCTCCCAAATGCTGGGATTAAAGGCAGAATTTTAATTAAATTCAATATAGCATAAAATATAATTACATGCCTAAATTGGCAAGAATTCAACATTATTTGAGTTTCAGAGTTCTGTTAATATTTCTAAGTATATGTTCCAGGTGTAGTTCTTTGTCCTGGGACACAAGGACCAGAAATAGGGTTTCCTCTGAAATAAGTACTGTGGCTTGACACTGATCATATTTTCCCTTTTTCTTTATCTCTATTTTGGTACTACCCTAAGCATATGTTATCAGAAACTCTGGACTTTTTCAGTCTTTCTCTGAAACCCTCCTCTTCGTCCTCAATGTAGCTCCCTAAGGACCACCATTGTAGAACACAACAGATTTTGTGGACATAACTCAAAACAGTATGATTTTTCTCTCTCCCTTTTGTCCATCTTCCTCCTACAAGAAGCTACTAGATTTGCAAGTTGCCTGCATTATTGTTTTTCCTATCAAACTCTATTAAAATTATCCTGACTCTTTCTTGTGGATTTATTTCTAAAGTATTTTACTAATGACAATATGAGATGAGCAGCGAACGCAGGATACCTAGGTAAGAGATGAAGCATTCTCTATGTGTAGTAGATGTGCAATAACTCAGGTGATGGCAGCAACTTCAGTTTGATGCATTTCTGAAAGTTTCGGGCAGATAATCATCAATTATAGTGTACCTAGCATTTTGGTCTATTCACTACTTGTGTTTCATTTGTCCTGGTCCACATTCCCTGAACACTGAAAAGTAAACAGTGTATTCAATTCAACTTGAGGTATTATTGTGATCCTATTATACATACATACATACACACACATTTATATATATATATATATATATATATTCCAATAATTATATATTTCTGTATATATTCTAATAATATATTTTCCTATATCTATTTCAATAATATATTTGTGATAATATAATATAATATATAATAACACAATCCTATAAAAGATAGTGAAATATTGGCTTTGAGCTATCCAGAGAGTGTTACCTTCCATGTGTGTTTGGATAGAAGAGTGGCCTGGCTTTTGTGGTGATTTGATTTAGGTGGAGGCTTTCCAGGAGTACCTCAGCCTCAGGTCATTCTGTCCTTTCCCTCCTTGTGTTGCCTTTTTCCCTTCAATTACACCACCGAGTGGCTATCATCTCCAGTGTGTTCTTGGTTCTTCTGAACACACTGAATGCCTCTCCTGCAACTCCCTGTCACCCAGTTTTCCTCAGTTTCTTACATTAAAGGAATATCTTTCATTTGACAAAAATCTACTTTCCATCAACTTATCCTTTCATTCATCTTGTCACACCATAACGAAGTCACCAAGACCTATTAAAGGGAGATTTATACAGGAATGTGTATTATTACTATTATTTTTATTGTATTATCATTGAAGAAACAGCATTTAAGAAGTTACTTGATCTTCTAAAGTTATTTATTCACTTTGAAAAACACCCAAAGTATTTTAAGACTCATGTCTGCATCAAGCCTCATCATTTCTGAACTATGCAAATGTAATGATAACTTCAATGAAATTGTAGGGAAACTGTTAAAATCTATATAGGCTCATATTGAATCATACAGCGTTTTTTAAAATTTAAAGATCAGTTTAATTTTTTTTGCATGTTTATCTGCCATAATAGGAATGAAAATGGGAAACTGCCAAAAATCACAGCTATTCAGAATGTCTTAGTTCTTGGTTCATATACATGATGTGCTAAAAGACTACCTGAATTTCCTAAAATGGAACTTTATACATTCATACCATTAAACTCACTCTAGTTTTTGTTTTAAGAAACTTTTTCCATCATCTCTTTCTCCTTTAACATAATTCACAGTAGATTTTTCTGCCCAAATACTTTTCCATGAGCTACACCCCTCACTGTCAATGTTTATGCAGTGTATAAGGCTACCAGTTGTTTGGAAGAAAGGACAGTTAATCCCACAGTTTGAATGTGACTTAATTAAGTCAGCCATAGAATGATGATTACATGGTTCTTTTCAGGTAGTTAGAGAACAGATTCATGTTCTCTGAGACATGGAAAAATGAAGAAAGAGCAGTAATATGCATCCACTTCTGAGCCTCTATTAATTCTTGCTCTTTCAAGGAAGGCCACATACTTGCCTTACTTACAAAACAAAAATGAGAAGATTTTATATCTCATATAGTCTATTGTTTGTGACTTAAGAAAAAGAAGAAGTGTCTACAGGACATCATACCAATTTAAATTCTGTCAATATAGCTGTTACCTTTGAATGTTTTTTTTAACCATGTATGAAGACTGACAGAAAATCCTTACTCAAGTGGTGGCCATGAAAGAGGTAAGAGTGACTACCATTCAGCTACATAGATAAACTCTTCTGAAACATGACATTAAGAATGTTGTTATTTAAGAAGCTAAAACATGAAGACCAAGAAACACTTTGTAGACTTGGACACCTCTGGAGATTTTATTCATGGTAGTATCTGTAGCTCCTATTCTTCTTTCTAGGAAAGAAGTAACTAAAGCTGTGGGTACCCATATGCCTCTGGGAAACTCTACTAATTGAATTCAGGAGATTATTAATGACAGTGGAATAAGGAGGTCATGAACTTGGGAGACAAGATGAGGGACACTGGGAGGGTTTGAAGAGAGGTAGCAGGAGGTAGATATGCTCAAGACACATTGTATCAGTACAGGAAATTATCAGATAATGAATAAAACATCATTAAAAACTTAGGGGAGGCTAGTTATTCTCATTGTGCCCTCACAATTATATTATTGTGAAAACACCAGCTGAGCAGGCCAGGAAAACAGGCAAAACACAGCCATCATATGCTGAAAATATTGAGAGGAAAGAGAAACCAAGAAATAAACACCCACCCAACAAAGACAAATTCACAAATAAGCACTAAGACCTATAATCACATCAAACCCAGTTGTGTAGAATCCAGCATAAGAACACAATAACAGCTAGAGAAGTATGTCTCCACTACAGCCAAGCTAACCTACCACAGCAGGCCCTGAATATTCCAACATAGCTGAAGCACAATAAAAAGACCTTAAAGCCAACTATATGAAGATGATAGAGATCTTTAAAGAGGAAGTAAATAAACCTTTAAAGAAATGTCAGAAAACACAAACAGTGGAAGAAACTAATAAAACTGTTCAAGACCTGAAAAGGAAATAAAAGTGATAAAGAGAAGACAAACTGAAGGGATTTTCCAGAAAGAAACAAATTAGAAATTCAAGCAGGCAACTACAATGGCAAGCATCACCAATAGTATAGTAGAAATAGACAAGAATATCTCATGCATTAAATATATGATAAAAATAAATGGATACATTGGTCAAAGAAAATGATAGATCTAAAAAACTCCTGATGCAAAACATTAAGGAAAGTTGGGACACTATGAAGAGAGCAAACATAAGAACTGTAAGAAGAGAAGAAGAAGAATCCCAGCTCCATGGCCCAGAAAATATTTTCAACAAAATCATGGAATAAATTTCCCCTAACCTAAGGAAGATGCCTATAAAAGAACAAAAAGCATACAAAACACCAAATAGATTGGAATAGAAAAGAAAGTCCTCTTGACACATAATAATCAAAACACTAAGCATACAGAACAAAGAAAGATTGCTAAATGCTGGGTTATTTGGGAATGCCCCTGGGAGCCCTGTTCTCACTGTTAGGAGTCTTAAAAAATACCAAGATAAGAGCCATAAACATACATAACATATACTGAGCAACCATGTGCAGACTCCTGCAAGTCCAGGGCTTGCAACCTCAGTTTCTGTGAGTGCATATGAGCCTTGATTAGTTGATTCAGTAGACCACATTCTCCATGTTCTCTGAATCCTACAATCTTTCCTACCCCTCTTCCATGCTACTCCCTGATCTTGTTGGGGATGGACCAGATAGAGATCTCCAATTTATGTAAATGCTGTCATCCGAAAAGATTGTGAAGAATAACCAGGAGCCTTGGAAATATCTTGTGATGTTTAGGCCTTCCATACTGAACTCTTGAAAGCTGAAATTCACATATATCAGAATCCTTTTTTGTTCTGTTTTAATGCACTCAGGATGATTTACATGCAAATTTCATAATATTATTTCTCATAACAGCAGAATTATAAGTCTTTGGGTAAATGTATCACATTTTCATTATACATTCATTAGTTCATGGACATCTGTAGCCAGAGAAGTAGTGAACATGGATAAGCAAGTTTCTCTGAAGTAGGATATATAACCACTTGGATAAATGCCCAAACATGATATAGTTGTGTCTTGAGGTAGTCCTATCCTCAGCTTCCTGAGGTAGCACCACACTGATTTCCAAAAGAGCTGTACAAGCTTGTTTTCCCAGCAGCAATTAGTAAGTGTTCCTGTTTTATTGTTCTTGGCCATTCTGGCTCTTGTAAGATGAAATCTCAAAATAGTTTTAACTTGAATTTTCCTGATGACTAAGAATGGTGATGACTTACTTAAATGTTTCTTGGCCATTTGCATATAGTCTTTTGAGAATTCTGTTTAATATTATAATTCATTTGCAGTTGGGTTATTTGTTTCTTGATTTTCATCCTATAGGAAGTTTTTTTTAAATATATTCATTAGATAACCTCTATGAGTAGTATAATTTGAAAAGATCTTTTCTGATTATATATGCTGTCTATTGTTTCAATGATGGTGTACTTTGACATAAAGAAGCATTCAGTTTTATGAGATGGCATTTATTATACGTCTTTAGTCTGTGTTATTAGTATCCTATTCGATGTCCTTTCCTGTGTCAATGAGTTAAAAATAACAAATACTAAAAGGGGTGCAAGGAAAAGGAAAAATTCATTTACTGTTGGTGAGTTTTTAAACATGTGTAGCCACTATGGAAATCAGTACAGAGAATTCTCAGAATGCTAAAAATGGTATGATCAAGCCATACTATACATATGATCAAGATATATTATTCCCTGGCATATGCCCAAAGACCTCAACATCCTATTCCACAGACATTTTCAGAGCTGTGTTCACTGCTGCTCTATTCACAATACTTAGAAAATGGAAACTATCTAAAATCCTTTTAAATAATGAATGGATAATGTAAATATTGTAGATATACTCTGTGGAATACTATTCAACTGTAAATAAAAAGGAAAACTTGAACCTTGCAGGTGAATGGATGTAACAAGAAAAGATAATGTTGAATTAGTTAACCCAAATCCAGAAAGACAAATATCAAATATTCTCTATCAATAGAGAATCTTGAAATCTTCAATGTTAGCACATATCCTTAGTAAATAAAAAATTATGATAATAAAAAGATACCATTTGGGTATAAGTGAGTTGAGAAGTAACAGAGAGAAGAATAGCATTTTTTTCTTCACCCCTGTCGTCTAGTGTCTTTGGTATGGGAAGGTACTCAGTAGGCTACCAAAAGAGAAATGTTTACATCTACTCAGCAGCAAAAACCTTTGTTCTACAATGCTGTCCTGCCTGCAAAATATGTTAGGGCAATGGTGGCACAAAGCTTGTGGGAGTAACCAATCAAGGTCTGATTTGACTTAAGACTCACTTCAGGAGATAGAACCCATACCTGACACTGATTGGGTGATCAAGTATCAGAGACCTAGGGTAAAACAAAGTACTACTGGTCTTAAAAAAAAAGTAGTGATAAAATGACTCCTAATGATTTTCTGCTAATTCATAGATTAGTGCCTGATTCAGTCATTACCAGTGAAGCTTCCTCCTGCAGCAGATGAGAACAGATGCAGAGACCCACAGCTAGGTGAGAGAGAAGATGACGTGATAGTATACTTGAGTGACCCTGAAGATTCAACCAAGGAACTGATACAGCTTATAAACACCTTCAGCAACATAGCAGGATACAAGATCAACTCAAAAAAATCAGTAGCCCTCCTATATACAACTGACAAACAGGCTGAGAAGGGAATCAGAGATACATCACCCTTTACAAAAGCCACAAATGACATAAAATACCTTGGGGTAACACTAACCAAGCAAGTGAAGGACCTATATGACAAGAACTTCAAGTCCCTGAAAAAAGAAATTGAAGAAGATGTCAGAAAATGGAAAGATCTCCCATGCTCATGGATAGGCAGGACTAACATAGTAAAAATGGCAATTTTACCAAAAGCTATCTACAGATTCAATGCAATCCCCATCAAAATACCAACACAATTCTTTACAGACCTGGAAAGAATAATACTCAACTTCATATGGAAAAACAAAAAACCCAGGATATCCAAAAGAATCCTGTACAATAAAACAACCTCTGGAGGCATCACGATCCCTGACTTCAAACTCTACTATAGAGCTACAGTAATAAAAACAGCTTGGTACTGGCATAAAAACCGACTTGTGGACGAATGGAATCGAATTGAAGACCCTGACACTAATCCGCACACCTATGGACATATAATTTTTGACAAAGAAGCCAAAAGCATACAATGGAAAAAAGAAAGCATCTTCAATAAATGGTGCTGGCATAACTGGATATCAACATGCAGAAGGCTGCAAATAGATCCATATCTATCATCGAGCACAAGAATAGTATTTTATATGAGATATGATCTGGTAAATAGGAAAGACAGTGTCTTAGAGAGTCAGCATAGAATAGATAAATAAGAGAGCATAATAAATATATTCATACTTTTAAGACACTTTATACCAACTATGTGGAATAGTATGTGATGCTGAGTATACCTGGTATTATAATTTTGGTTTTGAACTGAATTAAATCTTGTTTCTGGCAAGATGATCAGAGTCTACTCTAAATTATATCCCCCCAAAAATGAACAATGAAGTTTCATATGAAAATCACAGATAAGAAATAATTACAATTGAAAATATTATTAGACAATACAGGCCCAATGAAGTTTTTCATGCCTTGAAAAAGCTTTAGTTAGTTGACTAAGCCCCATGAAGACAGCATTTTTCCAGCAACCTTCTTGAATGCATTCTTGACTTCTTTGTTTCTCAGGCTGTAGACCAGAGGGTTCAACACAGGGATGATCATGGTGTAGAACATAGATGCCATTTTGTCTCTGTCCATAGAGTGACTGGAGTTGGGCTGTAAGTACATAAAGATGATTGTCCCGTAGAAGAGAGAAACAGTGGTGAGGTGTGATATACAGGTTGAGAAGGCCTTTTTTTGGCCTTCTACTGAACGAATCCTCAAGATTGCAATGAAAATAAGTAAGTAAGAGTTCAAGATAACCACAAGAGCAAAAACAACATCAAATGTAGCCAACATAAAGACTACAATCTCATTTATGTGAATATCAGAACAGGACAGAGCAAGTATTGGGGGAATGTCACAGAAAAAGTGAGTAATCACATTGGAATGACAGAAGGAGAGGTGGAAAGTGAAAGCAACATGGATGGAGGATTGCAGAAGTCCATTGATGTAGCAACAGGTAACAATTAGGACACATGTGGTCCTTGTCATGGAGCCTGAGTAATGTAGGGGCTTACATACTGCTGCATGACGATCAAAAGCCATTGAGGCCAGGAGGAAACTTTCAGCAGTGGCAAAGGCTATCAAGAAGAACATCTGGGCAGCACATGCATTATAGGATATGACCTTCTGTTCTGTGAGAAACCCTTCCATTACTTTGGGAGTGACTGCTGAAGCATAAACAAAGTCCACAAGGGAGAGGTTACAGAGGAAAAAGTACATGGGAGTGTGGAGTCGGGAGTCCAGGAGAATCAACATGATCATCCCGAGGTTCCCAATCAGTGTGATCAAATAAATGAGAGTGAAAATGATAAATAAAGGGACCTGAAGCTCCGGGGTATTTGTTAACCCCATAAGAATAAATTCAGTCACTTCTGAAATATTCTCCATGAAAAATCATTTGGGAATTGCTGTGTGATATGCCTAAGAGGAGATAAAAAAATAAAATTTTTGTTAGCTGATAATCACTATCAAATAAAAAATGTGAGCAAGTTCTTGTGCCTATATTTTGTCTTTCTATCCAGAGCAGAAGTTACATGCATAATGACATACTGAAACTGGGTAGGAACAGGTAAAGTTTGTTCATGTGGAAATGATACAAATGGTAATTCAAACTTCTTTGTAGGCAGTGGCTGCCACAGGTGTTCCATATCATAAGTGTGGGGCTCAATTTCATTTGACTGGATTTACAACTGTATAGTTTGTTCTGAACTAAACTGTATAATATTAATTATAACCATTTATAATAGCTACAAACATTCTTGTTTAAGATAAACATTGAAAACGTATCCAGCAGAGAACACTGTGAAGAACAGGTCATCAAAACTTGTTATTATACAACAAATTTGAAAATGTATTTCCCTTCTCCAATATATCTTTCACTACTTTAAATATATCCAATGATCTGTGACACTCCTCTAGGGACACTTAGATCTAATTAATTTCTACCCAATTAATGAGAACCTTTGCTGGATAATTTCCTTTAAACATTGGCACCTTTAGGAAACTGTATATTCTATGGAATACATTCTTACTTAAGTACTGATATATTCAAACAAGTCAAAGTAAAGGTGTAGGTCAGTGGGATGGCATAGTGAGTATATGGAATTGGTGCCACCTGGTGAAAGGAAAGAACTGACTTCCCATGTATATTATGGCATGTTTGTGCACCACAAATACATACTCTAATAAATATATTAAAAAGAAAAACAAACAAAAAAGAACTAAGGGTTAAGGATCAGTGGTAGGGAGCTTGCTAGCTTGCACAATACCCTGGGTTCAATCCCCAGACACAAATTAAAAACAAATAAGTAAAGAAGGAATTTTCAAAAAGGCAGAAGCAAAGATTTGTTGCTCTCTCTTTATATAATTTTTCTTTTTCCTACAGAACATTTCTTTTTCCCAACAGCATTAATTTATTTACTTCATTTGTATTTAAAGAATGAAAACAATAAAATGGAAGAATTTCTCTTAGTCTTTCCTATATTCTTACTCTCACAACCAAGCCATATTTCATAGTGCATCTGGATGTATTTCCCTCCATGGTGGAGAAAGTAACAAGTGACTGTACCATAGTAACTTCAGTAAGAAACAGCCTTTGTACCCTGAAGACAGGTTTGACTCTGGAATGTTAGTCTTACTTACTTTTCTGCACCAAGCATCCTTCTTATTCAAAGCAGGAGGTGCTGCTGCATCATCTTCCTATAAGGGTAGCTATCATCTTAACCTTTTCTAATGGAATCTGATTATCTGACCTTAGAGAGTTTTATACTTTAATGACATTTAATGGAATGAAAAGTGAGTCCAGAATGAGAAGACTGCTAGAAATGGTGGTCTGTTCTTCAAGGGCTTAATATGCCTGGATGTTATTTTTCATTTTTTTTCTCATTAGTAAATTTAAAATGGTTGGGCATTCTATCCCCTATTACAAATCTAACTCGCTATGGATAATTACTTGTTTGTAGTTTTTATTATTCAAACTTGTTTTTAGATGATTTTGCAAATATATTTTTAGGAATATTATCCGTTTTCAGCCTCCCTTTTTATATCCCCTGTTAACATTCCTCCTCC
>CABHPQ010138706.1:0-28709 GCA_902168405.1 Peromyscus aztecus | reverse complement strand
CAAGCAGTGAGTGAGACAGTGGTTCTATCCTTTAACCAGCCATTCACTCCATTCTTCTCACCTAAAGGTCCTAACCTTATACTGTGGCCCTAAGTCATTCACTCTCTTTTCCTGTGTTCCAGCCCCGAATGCCTGTCTACATCCCAGGAAAAGTTACTCCTTTGGCACAATAAAAAAAAATTACTCTAATCTGGTGACTTTTGGGGGCAGTTTGGTATGCAGCAATAGTAACTGACTCGTGGACATATCTCATTTATCTTCACATATTTTTAACCTACTAGAGTAACCTCCTTATTTAAAACTGCTAAGTCCATCTCACTGCTCTACTGCTCTTGGCTAAGGATCAGAATTCTTTTTCTTTTTTTTCCTGAGACATGGTGTCTTTGTGTAGCCTAGGATGTCCTGGAACTCGCTCTGTAGACCAGGCTGGCCTCGAACTCACAGAGATCCACCTACCTCTGCTTCCTGAGTGCTGGGATTAAAGGTGTGTGCCACTGCCACCTGGCAGGATCAAATTCTGAATGCGACACCCAGGACACTGAAATGTGTCTCCACCCTCGTCTTGCAGCACACACAGCCTTTGCTCAGTTCTCTGGCCACTCCGGCTTCCTTCAGTTCTCTGAATTGACTCTGCTCCTTTTTGCCCTAACGATTCCTCTGGGTGCCACTCTCTTCATGCCCCTGTGCTCATCTTTCATGACAATCCATCCAACACAGATCATCCCAGATCAGTCAGGCTTCCCCACAGAGGCCTGTTTGACCACACACTCAAGGTTAGACGTCCCTGTCATTTTCCCTCATGGTCCCCTGTGCATTTCCAGTATGACTCTTGTCACTGTTGCAGGAACTTTATAGTTCCCCCTGAAGGCTAGAACAAGACACAGAATGGCTTGTATTCAACATCTGTTGTATTAATCTAGTGGAAGGATATAAAATGGATTGAATTGAGAATCATGAATACATTTTTACATGTTGGGGGTTCTTGTTACTCAGCATTCTGTTCCTGTAACAAACACCTGAATCATCAGTTTCTAGGGAGGAAAGGTCTATTATTGTGCAAGGATTTGAGCTATAACTGCCTGGTGCAATTGCTTTTGGACTGTGGTGAGGGAGCACATTGTGGTGGGGAGCATGTTGGAGAAGAAGATACTTAGGTCATGGTGGTTGGTGTTTTCTAGAGAGATAGAACCAATAGAAAGGACATATATTACAAAGGAGATGGATTTGATTGGCTTATGTGATATAGGCTGAGTAGTCTAATAATGATGCTCTACAGAGTGGAGATGTAACATACTCAGGAGCCTACCAGGATGGATGACTCATCAGTGCCAATGGGGTTGAAGACCTAGAGCAGTGGTTCTCAACTTTCCCAAGGCTGCGACCCTTTAATACAGTTCTTCACATTGTGTTGTTGGCCCCCAACCATCAAATTATTTCATTGCTACTTCATAACTGTAGTTTTGCTACTGTTATGAATTGTAATGTAAATATCTGATATGCAGAATATTTGATATGTGACCCCAAAGGGATTGAGACCCACAGGTTGAGAACCACTGACCTAGAGGATTTCTGGAAAGCCAGTGGTTTTCCTTCTCCATTGGGAGACTGAAGAAGCTGGGTTCCCATGGCAACAAAGAATGGCAAAGCAGCAGTGTAGATAGACTGAGTAGTAATGAGCAAAGGAGCTCTTCCCTCGGACCTCTGTATATCTGCTGGAAGGTGCTGTCCATTTGAGGGAAGGTTTTCACTTCTCAGTTAATCCTTCCAGGAAATACCATCCCAGATACCATATCCAATAAAACTAACAACTAAAATTAGCCATTATAAGTCCACTCCCAGGTCAGCTTGATACCCAACAACATCTCCATGTGTTTTGCTTAATTTTCAAATGAAAAAAAAATAATCAGGTCATCATTCTGCCTAATATAATATAATAACACTACCTTAAGTAACCAAAAGATGCACAATTCTTCTTCTAGAACAGATGACAAAGTCTCTTTCAAAAACAGTTATTTTTATGTGCATATGTGTGTGCCTGAGTGTATTGCATGTGCACCACATATGTCCAGGAGCCCAAGGAGGTCAGAAGAGGTATCAGATCCCCCAGAACTGGAGCCACAGATAGCACTGAAGAGTAGATACTGGAAACTGAACTTGGGTCCTCTGCAAGAGCAGTAAGCACTGTTAACCACTGAGCTATCTCTCTAGTCCTGATGACTCTTGAGGAAATAGATTTATAACAGTTAACTACTGATATCTCAGTTGATGCCACATTACATGATAAAGAACTAGGGGAAAGGAAACACACATTTGCTTAATGTTTGTATAAAAAAAAGCACAGACACAACAAAAGGGGTGATTATAACCCTCCTTCCTGTAACTGGTCATATGGCGTTAGCTGGTATCTATAATACCCTCCCTCTACTACATATTGTATATTTCTTCCACCTTTAGCAAGCACCTCAGCAGGTCTTGGTTCTCTGCCTGGAAGAGTGGCTCACACATTCATTCTGGGGAGTCTAGGGCATTTATCATCCTGACTGGATTGGGTTGTTGTAGTTTCCTGCTGCTCTTAATCACAGGACATGGAAAAAATCCTGAAGGATCTGTTGCACTCCAGAAATTCTTTTGTGGACAAGCAGTCCAGTTCTCCCCTGGTAGTCTGAATCAGTCACTCCTGGTAGCAATGTAACTCCTTTCTTAACTGGTTGACTCTTGGCTGTTAGGAGCCTTGAAGTGGCTAGAGGAAGTCTGAAGTCTTATCTTTTAGTTCAATGGAATATTTGTTGTACCCCTGACAGAAGTTCCCCATCAGCAAAGCATATACCAACAGGAACAGGATGCAAAAGTGTTGCTCGTGGGTAACTAAGGATGGTGATGGGTTGTATCATTCTTATTTTCACTCCTGTGTAGGAGAAACTGGACTGTATGTACCGTGTGTAGGACGCTGATGTAGAATATACATAGCCTTTTGGAGAATCTGCCCCAGGCCTCCAGGTTTTCACCACTTGTCAGTACTGTAGCTACATCTTTAAAAGTCCACTTCACCATTCTGTCAGACAGTCTGCTCCAGGATGGCCAGTGGATTCTGTGAGCATGGGTCCACTGTTGTACTTCTCTGTGAAACAAGATCCTTTTTCAGGAGTAAGCTGTATGGAATAGCAGTAGGGGGGATAAGGCATTCTGTGAAGTCCATGGATGGCTATTTTGGCTGAAGCATTACACACAGGAGAGGCAAAACCATACCAAGAATAAGTGTGTCGGTGAAGACAAAATATTGCACTTTCCTTGGTGGAAGTGGGCTAAGTTAGTCAACCTGACACCAAGTTTCTGACAAGGCACTGTGTAAAATGGTGCCATATTGGTCTCTGCTGTTGGGAGATCTGGCTGTAGCCTGGTCAGCCTTGGGAAGTGGAAGTCCGTGTTGTTGGGTCTATGTATAACCTCCAACCTTGCCACCATGGCTACTTGTCCACTGGGAAATGACAGGGATGGTCAGGGAAAGAGGTTGATAGCATTCGTATGAAACACAAGTAACTTTAGATCCTTTGACCATTTGCTACCCTTGGACCTTTCCTCTATATGTATGGCTCATCAATTTTCCAATCATTCTTCTAAGCCACGAACAACTGATTACAGCTCATGGGTCAGTATATAATCACACATCTGGCCGTTTTCCTGGGAAACAAAGTAAGAAATGGGTAGTATATCAGCATCCCACAGTTCCATTGAGGGCATGTCTTCCATGATATGACTCCCTCCCTCCAGCCAACACCTTTAAAAAGGTTCCAGTACCTCCTTATCATGCTGCCAGCCAACTAGTGATCAAACCTTTAACACATGGATCTCTGGGGGACCGTTATCTTACAATAGCAGGTGCTTGTTTGTTTGTCTGATTGATTGATTGACATCTGTTTCCCATAATAGGCAGTCAGTATCTCTAGGGAAGAGGCCATGGCTATTTTTGTGTTGTTTCCAACATTGTTTTTGTAGTGCACGTTACACATAACAGAATGTATTTGTAGGAATAAACAAGCCTTAACAGCCCACTGAAAAGGTCCTTCCTTAAAAGGGCTTCTTAACTAATGGACTATATTTAGTAGCTTGAGGAATGGGGAAGATGGAAAGATGAAGCAACCATAAGTATTCTCTTGAGGAAATGGCTGTCTCGTTGGAGAAATAAGACAGATTTTTAAATAGCCCTCCAGGCTAGCTAAGCTTCTTTTCTGATAGTCATTGTGATGTGGGTACTTCCACTCTTCCCGTTTGCTCTCCAAATCCCAACCAGACAAGAACTGTTATATTTCTTCCTTTCTTTCTTTTCTTTTTTCTTTTTTCTTTTTTTTGGTTTTTCAAGACAGGGTTTTCTGTGTAGTTTTGGTACCTCTCCTGGATCTTGCTCTGTAGACCAGGTTGGCCTCCAACTCACAGATCCACCTGGCTCTGCCTCTCAAGTGCTGGGATTAAAGGCGTGCACCTCCACCGCCAGGCAATTTATATTAAAAATTCACACACAAATGAAAATGGAAAAACTGCGAGTAGAGTAGAAAAATAGGGGACAGAAATCATGTATTGGATTACCTTTTCAGGGCTTGCAGTTTTCCTTGTTTGTATGCAGCAGTGATCTCCTAAATAATCTTGAGAATAGCGTGATTAAAATGAAGCCCTCAGTGCCTAGAGGAGAGCAACTGATATTGCATTTGACCCGTTACTGTAAACGTGTGGAAAATTGAATAGGGACATTCACAGGGTAAGGTAATTGGCAACAAGGCAGAGTACTCTAGACCCTGGGGCAGCCATGTCCAAAAGCTTTCAGAGGACCATGATGCGTGGTCTTTACTAGACTAAGATTTAAGATGCAAAGAAAACAACAGAATTCAGAAATACAGTAACTCCACATCCAAAATACCCAACATGCAATTTTGATCACTAGACATTCAGAGGCAGGAGAATATGATTCCTAAGTCAAGAAGGGAACCATTAAGTGGAAACAAACACAGATCACAGAGATAATGGAATCAGGGGACAAAAGTTGTATATATGTATTTTAATTCTGTTGAAGAGTCAAAGAAATGATAGTAAGGTTCATGTAAGGCATCTAACAGGAATGGAAGTAAATAAACCCAAAAAACAAATGAAAACTTGCCTAACTAAAAAAAAAAAATACAATATCTGCATTGAAAAAGTGATTGGATTGGGGAAACAGCAGTGAAACTAAGTAGAAGAAAAATACTAAGGGCCTGGAAGACAGGGTAAGATAACCAACAGTTAGATTACACAGAAGAAAAAACCCAGGGGACTTGAGGATATGGTAATAGAGATTAAGAAGCCATAGTAGAGATAGGGAGAAAGGCTGAAAAACTGAAACAACGAAGTCGGGGATTTACGACACAGTACTGAGCAGTCTCACATACACACAGTGGCAGGTGGCCTGAACCTCTGAGAAGAGAGCAAAGTACCTTATAAAAAAGAGGAAGCAGGTAAAGAGGCAATTGAGCTGAAAAATGCAGGGAAATGTGGATTTTTTTAAATCCCATAGAAGCAGATACAGGCTGGTCCTGCTGATAGGGTGTGGCTTGGTACTTGAGCTGATAGAAGAAATGTGGATGAGGATTCCATCTAGAGATAAAACAAAGGAGAGTCAGACATGGTGGCTGGTTGATGGAGATAACCAGTACAAAGCAGCTAAGGCAGAGGCACTAGGAGGGAAGTAGGGCACATGGGTCAGTACCCACCCTCCTGCAGATCTCCAAGGACCCACCTTGACACAGGCATTCTGAGAGACTTTAAAACCAGTTGCTACAACTACCTCCAACCCATGCTCTGTGCACAGATAAACCCTGCAGGGCCTGCCAAGATCCTAGGGAGACTTTACTTCATCAAAGAAGAACCCACAGTCCCTTCTGGTTTACCTCTGCTCAGATGAAATGCCTCCCAAAGTGGAGAACACACAGTTCCTGTGATCAATGATGCTAGAAACAGAGATCTGTGGTGTGTACGACTCCCTAGGTCCTGAACCCCACGTATATACCAGTCTAAGCAGGGAAGAGGACGGTGCCTGCCAGTGGCCTGCTATGGGCTGAGGCCTTGGGGTTTGTGGAAGAAAGTTGGCTCAGCTCAGTGTTTTCTTCAAAGTAACATTGGGGCTGGGAATTGAGGCCTCCTCTGGTTGCATTTTGCTTTTGTCACTGATGAGATCTTTCTTTTCCTGGAAATGCTAGTGTGGGACAGACTTGAGGCAGAGTTGTGGAATAGAAGCTTTTCAGGAAGCTTTTTCTTACACATGATCTCACTTGGCCTGAGAATATTTTGTTGAGAAATATTGCTCCAAAAGTCCATTCTACCAACACTTCTTTTATCTAGAAAAATAATGTGTCAGGCAGAGCAATTCATACTAGAATGTGAATGTGAACAGATCCTGATAATATCACAATGCCTAGTTCCATTTGTACAGGGATGTACCTTCATGTTTGAGGAGCTGGTAAGGTTCTCAAGTGACAGAGGAAAGCACAACTTGTGCTCTGTGTGGGATGGGGAACCGTTATCTCCAACAGGAAAAGGTTGTTTTGATTAAAGCTCACCTTCTCCCCCCATTTGTTAAAATACCAGCATCGTTTGTCAATTTTGATTTCTTTCAAGGCTGTGAGGTAGTATCCATACCTATGACCACACAACTCTAATTTCTTGAAGTGTTCTTTGTACGTTGGGCGCCAGATGTAGCATGAATCTTAAAAGTCTTTTTAATAAAATCAAACCCAGACAGTTATTGGGTGGTCAGAGACACTGGATGGTCAGAGAGACAGAATGAGCCACTGCTATCTCACCTCGCCGGATCCTCAGCTGGTCTTGTTTCCTCAGACTGGAAGCCTCTGAGTCTTCATCCAGAATGGGTCTCAGCTGAACTGCTGCTAGAAGCCTGAATGCTTAACCAGCCCAGTGCTTCTCCAGGCCAAATGCCTCTCCAGGGCAAATGCCTACCCAGGCCAAATGCCTCTCCAGGGCAAATGCCTCGAGTTTCTTCACACCTTATATACCTTTCTGCTCTCTACCACAACTCCCTGGGATTAAAGGTTGGTTTACTGGGATTAAAGGCGTGTGTCACCACGCCTGGCCGTTTCCAATGTGGCCTTGAACTCACAGAGATCCAGAGGGATTTCTGTCTCTGGAATGCTAGGATTAAAGGCGTGTGCTACCACTGCCTATCCTCATGTTTAAGATTGTGGCTGTTCTGTCTCTGACCCCAGATAAGTTTATTAAGGTAGACAATATTTTGGGGAACACAATACCACCACAGGTATCACTACACCTTTCTCCATACTCTTCGGGATACCTCCATCATATTTCTACTGCAGATCCTGGTTTGGAAAGAGTCGTTTGCTCTGCTGTTTGGCAGAGCCAGGATGGCAGCCCCAGTCATTTCTTCTCCGAACAAAGTCTTTCGGTATCTTCTGTTTCCTAGGACTTGGTTACCTACTTGGTAAAACTTCTTCAGACTCATCCTTTCTCATCCTGCTTTAAGAACCACCATGTTTAACCCACCAGGCATTTTCTCCTCCATGGAGATCATACTCTCAAGTGTTATGCTGTATCTCACGTATTTGTAGTATATGTAGCCAGATTTGTAGTATAGGTCTAAATTCATGCTGAGAACGATGACTTTGTTTTTATTGGGGAAAGGTATGACGGAGAGCAACGACAGCTGTTTTTAGCAACTTTGAAAAAATGAGATAAAGGATTGAAGAAAGGGAGCCAGACATTGCAGCTGGAGGGGTGGAAGTGTGTGTAGGGGATGATAACAGCCATCTAGGAGGGAAGAGAGGAACAGACGTAGTGGGAGAGGAGTTGAGAGCCAACTTGGGAGCCCAGGTGAGCTGTGGATGGAAACCTTCCAGCAGAGTGGAGTGAGGTACTGCAATCCCCAGGTTACAAAGCTGTGTTTGAGCTGAAGGATTCTAAGCCAACCACTGACTTCTTAGAGGAAGTAGTCCTGTGGTGTATGCTGCATGGGAAGTGCAATGTGATATCATCAGGGAGAGGCACTTCCTGTCCGTTGAAGCTTCAAGCTTTTCTCTTGGAGGGTTTGTTATCAAAGCTGACCCCTGCTGCTGGATGTGAAGAGCATTTGCCCTGAAATGCAGTGCCTGCCTACTCTGCAGGGCAATAGGAAATGCTCTGCAGAGCCATTGAGGGGAGGAGCAAAAAGGCAGAGCTTTGGAGAGTTATGTTTGACTCCGACTTCACAGTGTTGGGAAATGGGGAGCAGACAGACCCTGTGCTTATCCATGATAGCTCAGATTAGCTTTCAGTTCCTTTGAGGGCTGGAGAGATGGCTCAGAGGTTAAGAGCACTGGGTCCTCTTCCAGAGGATACTGGTTCGATCCCTGGTATCCAGACATTGTCCCACAACGGTCTGTAACTCCAGTTTCAAGGAATTGGACATCGTCTTCTGATTAATGAGGGTTACTGCACACATGTGGTGTACATACATACATACATACATACATATGTACATACTCAGGCACACAATACACATAAATAAGTACATAAATATTGTAAGTTCCTTTGAGGACAGACCTAGAGGTAGAAAACATGGATTTATCTTAGTTTCAACATTAATATTCAAATTTTCAAAGTTAAATTTTCAAGCAGAAGATCAGATTAAAATAATATAGCAACTGGGCAGTAGTGGCACACACCTTTAATTCCAGCACTCGGGAGTCAGAGGCAGGCAGATCACTGTGAGTTTGAGGCCAACCTGATCTACAGAGTGAGTTCTAGGACAGCCAGGACTGTTAGACAGAGAAACCCTGTCTTAAAAAAACCCAAAAATAATAGTAATAATATGACAATTTTAAGCCTAGCACGTTTAAAAAACTTATAAACATGTGGTTATCCCATTTACAAGTTTATCAGGCCAAACATCTCTAACTAATTTAAACACTACTTATTAATTTAATGTATCTGATTTTTCCTTCTTGAGTGCTTTGACCAAAACCCTCCCAGGTTATGAAATAATTCTTACAAAGTTATTTTTCCTTGGGAATTTCAATGTTACAGATAGACTTAGAAATTATATATAAAGTTAGTAAGGATTTTACTTAAAACTGCAAATCTAATTACACTGTTAAACAAGGAAGATTTGAAGGAGACAGGGATGTATTTTTCTTGATTTTTTTTTTTCACTGTTGTTATAAAACAAGGCAATTCTGGGATTGTGAGATAGCTCACATGTTGCTTTTCTAGCAAGGGACCCAAGTTTAAGTCCCCCCACACACGTGGTGGTTCACAGCCGTCCGTCTGTAATTCCACTTCCAAGAGGGATTCAGTGCCCTCTCTGGCCTCCGAAGGCCCCTTCTTGTGGTGTATATAAACTCATGCAGGTTCACACACATAAATAAAATGAAATCAGTTAAAAAATAACAAGATAATTCTATTGAAAAACTTCACAAAGTGTACATCATATTCCCATACTGTTTATTTTTAGCACATCTTCAGACTTTGTTAATGGATCCTTTCGGATCCTATATAATAGCTTGAGTTAGAAAAGGCCCAGCTACCGCACTGGGATACTGACTACTATCTTCAAGGTATTCAGAGATCTTCCGAACACCGTGTGACCTTAGAATCAAGATGTTAGCACAGAACAAGCAAAATGAGGTTGCAGACCACCCTCCTGCAGCATGACTTGGGGTGTTAGAAGCTGAAGTAGCACGGCCTCTAATGTGGTCTTGCAAAGTTTCCACAAAAAACAAGTGCTCACAGAGGTAGCTTGTGTCTGTCCTGGAGGCATTTGCCTGTTACCTCAGCACTCAGGAAGCTGAGGAAGGGGGATCCTGAGTTTGAGGACTGAAGCACATAGCTAAGCCCATCTTCAACGAAGTCAAGTAAAGCAAAACAAAACAACAACAAACCCTCAAACTAGGTGGGAAGGAGAATGAGACATTATGGAATAAATCATTCTTTTCATCTCCTAAGTCGAAATCATTTCCTTTCCTCTAGCACACGTAAGTAGGGAGAAGAGCCTAGACAGTCGCTGGGAAAACTGTCCTTCATATTGTCAGTCTTGACCAGCAATCTCAAATCATTGTGTCTACATGACACCTTGTGCATTAGTCTGGGCTGAAAAAGACAGTCCAAAGCCATTGGCTTAAACAAGATTTCAATCTAACTTTCTTCTCTCAGGCCTGGGTAGGCACGTGCTTGTGGAATAGTAGATGGAGCTGGATCATGAGGTCACTCAGACTTCCAGTCCTTGCTAGCTCATTGCTCCTCATTCCTTTGGCGTGTGTCCCTTATTGTTGTGGTTGAAACTGGCCTGGCAAGGTCAGTATGTTACAGTGTTCAAGAGGAGAATACATGCAGTCAAGATGTGATTCTTGTATAGCTCCATGACTAGGACAAAGATTTTACCTGCTGGATGAGAAATTATCCTATGCCTGGCCAGAGGTAAGATCCATGCTATTGTTGCACTGGATGCCAAGGGAGCTTTTCCATAAAATACTCATCTGCATTTCTACCACTAATTGTCTGTTCAACTTGCATGTATTCGTTATGTCTCCATCTCCTTGAGCAATGTAAAGGAACAAACACTTACTTTGGCTCATGGTTCTATAAGGATTCAGTCCAGGGTGTTTGGCCCCATGTGCTTGGGCAGAAAACCATGGTGATAAGAGTGCGTGGTAGAGATGCTACTTCACCTCATTGTGGGGGGGGGGGGGGGGGGGGGGGGGGCAGATACAGGAAAGGCATACCCCAAGGACCTACTTCCTCCAAAGACTGTATGTGAGTTTTTACCATCTTCCCAATAAGGCCATCATACTATGAATGAACCCAGGATTTAATCGTCAATGAGGCCAGAGTCCTTGTCATTTTGCTATTGTTGGGAAGGTCCTCATAGACACACTCAGAGCTGTGCTTCACAAATTTAGGCATTTCTTAGTAATCCAATTAAGTTGACAATCAGGATTAAAAGAGCCTATTTCCCAATGTTTTCTTTTTGTCTTCTATGGAGGGACTATAGGGAGTCGTTAGCTTGACTCTATAATCTAAGTTTCAGAATGGTTAGCACACAGTTATTTGGGGCTGATTTCTTATTAAAGCATCTGTTATTGCCCAACATTGTCAGTGCATGTCACAGTGTGATTGCATTCACACCACTCAAAAACTTCATAGATCTTTCTGCAGATAAAGCACCTGTGGCATATTTAGAATTTATGTGATTTTTCCCAAAGACTGCACAGAAAGTCTGTAAGACGGAAAGACACAAAGTCTTCCGGGTGAAATAGTGGTTCCAGGAGGGAAACGGGTTGAAAGACAAAATGAGCAACTTTGTGTAAAGGTCCCTTTTTATCTCTGGGCTGTGTCTGAGTGGCTTGTGAATTATCCGTGTGGCTTTGGACATGCCCCATCCCGCTTTCTCAGGCATCAGTATCTGCCCTGACGAAGTGAAGGAGATAGAGATGGATGTGTTCTTACGCGATTCTTTCCTTTCACGTTTGCCTTTTAGCTCTCTCAACTTTGACTTCTGCCGCAAACGTTGCACTAACTGATCTAACCCTCCTCACCAGCTACCGAGAAACTTATCTGATCTGGCAACACATCGGCCGATTTTCAAAAAGTAAGTATTGCAGTTATTTTTTATCAACAGGATGCTATTTGATACTGACCTTTGGCCTCATGTGCCAGGAGTTGTGCGGGAAGTGTAGATGCTCTTAGCCGGTGCTCCTCGGCCGGTGGGACTTCTGTGAAGGAGCCTCAGAATTCCTCTCTGATTTCACCTTCTAACCAAATACAGGACAACTGAACATGAAGTCCTTCTGTTTTTTTTTTTTTTTTTTATCAGTTTGGTAGAAAATATAGTAAGAGTCTAAAATGCATTTTTATTATGAGGGTGCAGAGTATACAGAATATTTATGTGTTTTTGGCCATTTGTGATTTTTATTTTGTATATTGTGTTTTTTATCATTACATTTTTTTTAAATTGACTGACACAAATCTCTTAATTTGTTAGGGGTATTAAAAGTTGACACAGGTCAGGAACTTCTCTCCAGCTGTCATATAAGCTTTAATTTGTGTAAGAATTTAATTAAGTCATTCTAGGAGGGAGATTTCTATTTGTAAGATTTTTATTAACTTACAAAATTTAAAACTATCACGTGGAAAGACTATATGTTTCCTTTGATGATTTCTTGTATATTTTACCACATTTCTTTGTCTAGGTGCCTATTGCCATGAAGACAGGAATTATGTGCTATTTTCACATCACTATCTTAATCTGAGGCACATGACTTGAAATGCAAAACATGCTTATAACTGTTTCTCAAACAAAAAACAGCAAAATGCCATCATGGGAGATAGCTCAGTGGTAAAGCAAGCATGGGACCCTGAGTTAGCCACCTAGAAATCTGCAAGTAGTAACCTACCTTTGTCATCCAGTACTGAGGAGGAGAAGCAGGTAGATTCCTGGGCTCACTGGCCAGCCTCTCTTAGCCTACTTGGCCAGTTCCAGGCCACAGAGAGACCTTGTCTCAAAACCAACGTGGGCAATGTCCTGAGGAACAACATCTGAAGTTGATCTCTGACCTCATCTGGCCTCAATATGCATGCATACACACATGTACACACACACACACACACACACACACACACACACACACACACACACACAGAGTTTACAGTATAAAGAGCATGTGGGGAGCAAATGTGTTGATTAGATGTTGCATGCCCTGATTAACTAATTAGGATCAATGTTCATACCTGCACTCTGCAAATGGAGGTTTGGACCATCTGGGATGCAGACTACTGGCAATGGACAGTCAGTGTTAAAGTTACACCGAGAAACTGGAGATCACATCTATGGAATTCTCATAAATGGTCATAAGACATTGCCAGGGAAGGCACTTCTGTCCCAGGAAGAATAGATGTTTGAGTGTGTACTGAGGCACACATTATGCCATAGTTCTTCTCCATGTCTCTTTAAAGATCCAGAGTCACTGAATTACACTAAACATTACTAAGGAGAAAGATTGGCCGGAAATACAGCACATGCCTGTGACCCCATCACTCAAGAGGCAGAGCTAGATAAACCTGTCAGTCCCTGGAATTATCTGGAACATGGCTATCTGTTCACCTTGAAATCCTGGAGCCAAATTTAGAATCTTGTCAATAACAAGTCTCATTGAGCTTGTCTCAAAAATCTCTCTTCTCCCTCTGTCTGTCAGTCCTTCTCTGTCTCTCTCTGTCTCTGTCTCTTTCTTTGTCTCTGTCAGTGTCTGTCTATGTGCCTTTGTTTCTCTGTCTCTCTGTGTCTGTCTGTCTGTCTGCCTGTCTGTCTGTCTCCCTCCCTCTGTCCTATCTCTGCCTTTAGGACATTGGTCTTGAGTCACTTTTGAAGTCTGTGCTGTTTTTTTGCAGGGAAGCATCCTTGCTTTGGATTCTGGGAACCCCCATCAGCGTCTCGCCCATGCAGCAGCACTCTGCTGCGGAGCATCTCCCCAGACACTCTACTTGAGAAGTGTTAACTGTGGGCTTCTTCTGTGCTCTAGAGTCTGCCTTGACACAGTAATAGAGATCTGTTTTTCCACACTGGAGACTGGAAGTGATCATCATTACCATTCTACAGAACTAATATAGAAATGTGAGTGTTACAGCAAATGCCAGCAAATTGATGGCGTAAACACATTTGCTGGAATCTATGTTTATACACTGAACATTCCATTTTCGGAAATAGTAAATCCAGAGCAGTGAAATCAAGGGGAAAATCCACCCACCATCTTACCCTTGTAGATGGACATTGCCATCAATTTGGGATTCTTGGTTTTTAGACATTTTCTACCATGTAAGTGTGCATATGCTGTACATATGCATTTGTTGACCTGTGTATGTATTGTATACATTAAGGTCATGGCATAAGCTACCTTTTAAAATATTTGTAGGCTATGCAGCTTTATTGAGATATAACTGACATGATAAATTGCACATTCTTAAGTTGTATAATCTGGCAAGTCTTGACACAGATATACATTCTCGTGAAACTATCACCACGATGGAGACAAATTGCTCTGACGTTTCCACATACTTTTGTGAAGAACTCCTTCCCTCTTGTCGCCCACTAAGAGCACCTACGTTTGTCATTGTAAGTCAGTAGGGATTTCGCAGAGCTTTATGGAAGGGACCACGTTCTCTGTCTCATTTGGTTCTTTCATTCCCCCTCACTATTTTTTAAATTTACCCATGTGTTGCATGTATCAGTTTGTCTCTCTGTTCTCTTTACTGTTTGTGGTAGTGTATTTTCAACACCCCTAGGAACTGAATATTGGCGATGTTTTTCCTCCTGACGTGGGACACCTGTGTTTTCCTCCTTTTTTCTCTTCGACCACCGTGGCTACAGGGGGACTGATCAACTTTCGTGATCTCAACAAGCCAGTTTTGGGTGTCATTGATTTGTATCGATTGTTTTCCTGTGTCCTCTTTGATTTTTTTTTTCTGTCCTGATACTATTTCCTTTCTTCTGATGTTTTTGAAGTTTCTTCATTCACGTTTTTTCTTCGTGTCTTAGATGGTAATCAGTATCCTTCATTTGCATCCCCCATTCTCTCCTAATCCCAGCAGTCAGTGCTGTGACTTCCTCCTCATTGTATCTTGTCATTTTTGATACCTGTGTAGATTTTGTTTCAATTGAATTCAAAATGTATCTTCATTCTCCAAGTTGCATATTGGCTAAAGCTATATTATTTAGTTTGATTAATACTTCCATTTGTATATACATTTCTGTTACTGATTTTATGATTTGACTGTTGCCATGGGACATCTTTTTGCTTATTGGCTAAAGATATGTTATTTAATTTATGAATATTTCTGTTTGTGTATACCTTATGTTGCTGATTTTATGACTTAATTTGACTATCGTCACATGACATCTTTTGAAATTATTGGATGGAGAATTCTTTGTCTATTTTGTTCTATCAATGTCAGTTATGTGACCTTGGGTGACAGTGTTTTTAAATCTTCTATATCCATACTGGTTTTCTATCTAGTCTATCAACTATTGAAAGAAGAATGTTAAAATGTCTGGCTATGATTCAAGATTCTTGTATCTTCCTTTGACTTTTCCAATTTTCTACTCCTATTTCAAAACTCTGAGATTAGGACCAAAATATGTATGTTTATTATAGTTTTAGGTAGATTGGTCCTTTATCATTATTTAGTGGCTCTTTTTATTACAGAACACACACACACACACACACACACACACACACACACACACACACTCTACTTTGAGAAAAATGAATATAGTATCCAAGTGTGAGGGATCAAGCTTGCAATTCCAGCACTTGGAAGGGTATGGCAGGTGGTAGGGGACACATGATACAGTACTTCTTTCCACGATGAAATGAATTTGTTTCTGTCAAATATGTAGAACAAACACGTAACAAGAACATGCTTTATCTCATCAGAATGGGCCAGATGCCCTTTGAAGAGGGATGGAACAACCGCCGAGAACGGAAGCCTCTGATAATAGAAACCCCAATGTTGCTAGCTTCCTGAGGCTGCAGATGTCACAAGGCCCACTGAGTAGAAGTTGAGCTTTTGACCTCGTTGTCAGGGTAACAGAGTGGAAAAAAAAAAAAGCAAGAAGGAAAGAGGAGTCAAGTCATTCCATCCTAGCAGGTACCCTTGGCTTCTACATCCTTGGCATCCACAAGGAAACCAGCTGTGGGTTTCCATGGTAGCAAAGATTCATTACTTTTCTCTTGCAACAGCGTCTACTACTTAAAAATGTAGCAGCTTAGACAGCAAACATTACTATTTCACATGGTTCCTGAGAGTCTGGAATTAGAGTGAATTAGGTGGTGTTTCTGCCTCAGGGCCCATCTCTGAAGACTTGAGTGGACCTGGAGAATTCACATCTATGCTCATAGAGAAGCTTGTAGCTCAGAAGCTCTTGTACCTGCCTGTCCAAGCAGTCCACTGAGATCTCAAGATGGAGCATCTTTGAGAGTGAGCGAGTGCCATAGGAGAGAGACTAGATGGTGTCGTGTGATTGTTGCAAACCAGCTTGTGATAGTCAAGCATTTCAGCTCATATTGGTCACACTGACATGCTCTGGTACAGTGTGGGGAGGTGGCTAGAAGGAGTAAACAGGAGAATTCATCTGGAACCATCTTAGAGGCTTGCTAACACACCTGTTAAAGGCACCTTTCCTGGAGAGCTCATGCTTAGCTTCCCAAGTGCTCATTCTTTCCTTAATCTAAGAATAGGCAGAGATGGGAATCTTATTAAAATGTGGAAAGATTTTTGCAAGATTCATAGAAACCATTAAACTTGAAGAGGTCCATATGTTTCCTTCCCCTCCCCTCCCCTCCACCCTCTCTCTATCTCCCCATCTCTCTCTGTTTCTCTTTGAGATAGATAATGTAAAAATAAAAAATTTCAGATTGAGATTATCTTTTCCCAAGTGAGCATGTCCTTTGAGCGTGACTCCGATCCTTCAAAACTCACAAGAAGTACCTATGTTAACTCACATTCCACAGGATTTCTTCTGAACTTTGGAGCAGGAGTATGAGCGAAGGGTGGGGCCCTAGATTTCTTGCCTGATTGTAAGTTGTAACTCTTTAAAGATGGGGGAAGGAGTTACTGCAGAGCATTCTTTTCCTCTGAAGATCAGGTTAGCAAACTAGAGTTCACTAAAGCAAGGAAGGACTCCGTCAAAGGCAAGGAAAGCCAGTTCAAGTCCTGAACACAGGGAGATTTCCTCCCATTGTGGAATTGTAACAGTTCCAGATAAATTTACTACTATGCTGTAAGCACAAAACAGAGCCGAGGTTTGATTCTCTGTGGAACGTTCCTGGAGAGAGTGTCATTAATTGGTGATTTGTTACAGATGCATCTCTGCTTTGCTTTCTTGTGCGTTTTCTCTCCCTCAACCCCCGGAACTCCTGGCTTACCTTTGACGTGAAGATATTTGGTCTTGAGACACTTACTACGTCTGTGCTTTTTTTTTTTTTTTTTTATTAGTTGGGCGGGGGTTTGTTTTTGTTTTTTTTTTTTTGATACGCAGAGGGTGTGTGTGTGTGTGTGTGTGTGTGTGCCTATGCATGCACACATACAACAGAATACCTAGGGAGGCCAGAGGATAGCTTATAGAGGAGTCAGTTCTTTTCTTCTACCATGTCCATCCTGGGGATAAAACTCAGGTTGTCAGGCTTAGGGACAAGTGCCTTTGTCCACTGAGCCATCTGGCCATCCTCAGAAAGATCTTTCGTTGTTTCTGTTTTCATTAAAGAGAGCTAGCTTTAAGAGGTATAGTTCTTTTTACTAGATAGAAAAATAAGGATATATCAGACTGGGTGGGGAGCATCTAAAACCTTCTGGTCTGAGAAAATTTTCCAAGGTAGCTGGGCTAGACCCTCCCTGTGAAGTGAATATGATTCAGCAGTCTCTGAGGGCTATACTTTTCAAAGCCTTTACAAATAGCCATACCAAAGCCACACAGGGCTACTTAGGTTTCTAATATATGTATATATTTTCAATATGACCTTTTATTGCTAGTCCTGTGGGACCTCAATATTGTTCTCTCTGGATTTTGATGAGGGCATTTAAAATACCACTATTCATGTAGACGGAACCCAGCACGTAAGTGTGAGGGAGATCAATAAAGACTGTTCTGAAGATAAATGACCACAGCAGAGATGGACCAGGTTTTTAAACACTGTTACTATCATACTCTTATGACAGTACATGATATAAAGAGATCTAGAATTAGGGTAGAACCATAGGTCAACCACATCAGCATGTGGGGTAAAGTTCCCCTCACGAGGAAAGACTATCATATTAGCTTACTCTTGGTTTGCCGTGGTGGCAAAGAGAATCTTGGGGAGGAAAGGGTTTATTTCATCTTCTACTTTCCTGTCACAGTCCATCACTGAGGAAAGTCAGGGCAAGAACTCAATCAGGAACCTGGAGGCAAGAGCTGAATTAGAGGCCGTGGAGAAATGCTGCTTATTGGCTCCCTCTCCGTATTTGCTCAGACTGCTTTCTTACACAACTCAGGACTGCCTGTCCAGGGGGGATGTCACTCACAGTGACTAGATATTCCCATATCAATCATTAAACGAGAAGATACCCCAAAGGCTTGTCCACAGGCCTCTGTGATGGAGGCATTTCTCATTTGAGGTTTCTTCTTTCCAGATGACTCTAGCTTGTGTCAAGTTGAGAAAAACAAAACAAAAAAAAAACTATCCAACACAACCATAGTTTTACAATAAGCCATTCTAAATTTTAAAAAGATTTTGGTTGTTGCAAATATCTTAGTTTGAACCCTAAATTTTCATACCTATGAAATATCCCTCTCCACACACAATTCTACAGTGTTGCATCCTATGAGGCCAAGAATGTGTCTCATCCTTGTGTATCTTTGAATGTCTGGCACAATGTTGGGCATACCAGTTAGTGGGTGGTATGTGATCAAATGCTTGTGTGTGTTTTCTCCATTCTCTAGCAGTGGAGAATAAATGGTAGGTGATACCACAAATGGTCGGTCACACTCCACGTGGAGACACGGGGTAAGAAGTTGGGTTCTGCCATCATTCCCTTGCTGCCTTTTCAGCTTTTACTTATGATGTCGGTAACTGCAGAGTTGATTTGGCTGAAATGGGGGTAACTGGTTTCTTCACACAAGGGCAAAAGAATTGAGTGAGATCAAAACCCAGGCTCTACCCCAGATTTGTTACTGACCTGACCAGACATGACATCTGCTGAGTTTTCAAGAGCTCGGCCTGGTCAAATAAGTTCGAAGGGTTTTTATTTTGTCCATGTGTTTCATTTTTTTTTAATGTAGTTGTTCCAAGTGGAATGTACATGTACAAGGCAGAAAATCTTTAGTATTTATTAATGTAGATTACATTTACATAAGTTATTTAATAGCAACAATACCCTTTGCATAAGAGATTTTTTGAGAGATAAAAAAGGTGTTTTTTTTGTTTTGTTTTTGCCCCGAATTACACAATAAAGTAAAAGAAAAACCAGGTTGTACCTAAATCTCACATTCTTTCTCCCTATGGAGGACTTTGGTTAATTACACATCCCAGTGGCTTAAAAGCTACTATTGTTTCAGAAAAAAAAAAAAAAACAAAACAGTTGTCTAGATAACTAAAGTCTGCCTATCCAGTATTCTAGAACCATTAAAGTGAATCCATAAAATCTTTACTGCAAGGATTTGAGAGTCCACTTGGGAAAAACGTGGAAAGAGCCCAGGTATGGAGTCTTCAGATTCTGTCTCTTCTTGTGCAAGCCAGTGGCCTGGGTAAGATAATTACCCTCTGAGCATCCTGTGGCAATGGCCAGGGACAGCATGAGCCCAGTCAGCTCGCAAAGAGCTGGTTGCACACACCGAAGTTCCATCTGACATGTGCCAGAGTCTTCAAAACCTTGACACAAAAGTGTCAATGGTAAAACCAGCTGCAGAAATGTGTGTGTCACTCTCAGAGCACAGCTGTAGGGAACTCGTGTCTATCTACCTGCTCTCGAAGGACATCGAGAGACCTACCACCTAGCAGGAACTGGGCTGGTTTTCCTGAGTCCTCACCAAGGAATGCAAATATACAGTTGAGATGATACGGGAATGTCCATGGAGATAAGGTTAAAAGTGGAAGTACATTGGGTCAAATCTCTCTAAAACAGGAGAACCAGCGAGGATGGTAACAGCTATTTCCTAGTTACCGGAGTCAGTTTCTGCCTTTCAGTAACTGGGTTCCTGTATCTTAACTGATAAGAGAACTGGGAGGTTTTAAAAGATAGGGTGGCTACCATATTTGCATAAAGCTACTAGAGAAATTACCTTTTAGAGTTGAGATGTTTTGGTGGTGGGAAGCTGAAGAAGAAAGATGTCTAGAATCTCTGGCTAAAGGTGAGTGCCTTGGAGGTGTTTTTTAAAATAAAAAATAGGCTTATCTCAAAGGGAAAAGGTCATTTGCTTGTGAGAAAAACAGTATTATTAATGGGGGGGACCCCAAGTTACAGAGTAACTTGATTGAGATCCTGAACTCTAGTATTTGAGATGGGATTTTTTTGTTCTGAAGTAGCGAGGAGGGCTGGGATGAAGTTGTGAAAGGCTAGGAAACTTTACAGCATGCATCTAGAGTGTGCATGGGTTCCTGAATCACCCCTGGAACCCACATTATTCTAGCAACGAAGTGATGAAGTGTTCCTGTCTGAAAGCGTTGTGTGAGAGGCTGTGGGGTAAGGAGGATGGATGTAAGAGGGGCAGTGAGAGATGGTGAGGAGGTGGGATGGTGTGGACCAGTCTATCTGGGAGTTAGGGAATCACCGAGGAATCCCTTGTGCCTGCTTTGACACTCTGGTTGACAGACCCCCATCTTGTTTTGCTGAGGGTGTCAGGAAGAGTGTGTACATCTGAACTGGCCCTAAAACTTTCCCATTGGACATCTGTTTTCCGTTGTGATGTTTTCAGACACTAAAAACAAACAAGAAACCAGGTAGGAAGTGCACCTCTCTGCATCTGCAAGTCTCTTACCAGATCTTCAAGCCAGACTATGGGCACACCATAGTCCCCTTATGCACATCTGCATCCAACCTTGACCATTATCTATGGATAGTAGCTGAGACAGACACTTATGCCAGTCTGCATTTAATCCCTGTTTTTCTTTTTTTTTTAAATTTATTTTTGTCCACTATGTGTGTGTATGGGGTAAACCTAGGACCTCATGCATGTTGGTCAAGTGCTCTGTCATTGAGCCACTCCACACCTCAGTGTTTAACCCCTGTTCTTGTACTTACTTGCTGTAGGACTCTAGGCAACTTGATTCTCTTTGTCAATTCTTGTGTTCCTTCTCTAGAAAGCGAGCATGTTGGTGCTAGCACCAAGCTCAGTGGGTGGTTTCTAAAGACAAAGTGGGTTTCTAAAGACAAAGAATCCTTAGTGTTGTGCTAACAGTGAACACTAAGTGATGTAAGAATTCATCACTGGTATTTTTTCTCTTTTCCTGCTCTGGCCATGTTCATCTATTTGTATAGCCATCTGGGTGCTGGAGCTGCTGATTTGAAGCTATGGATCTCCCAGAGGGGAATGCGCTTCTCCCTATTTCTGATTAAGTTGTTGAGGGGAAGAGTTTGGTCCTAAGCTGTTTTCCTACCTGGGTGCCTACGTTTTTGTGGACCCATAGCTCAACCAAATCTATAAGAAGAGTACTGAGCAGGAGTGGTGTGTCTCTGGTTTTAATTGCCCCAATGAAAACAATTATTTATTGACCATACACTAGTAAAACTAGTACATGATGGATTCTGGTATTACAAATGTTTGGATGTTTATCTGCTGTGTTTTCATTGGATCATTGGTTCAGTTGGTTGGTTCATTCCTTCCTTTCTTCTGTCCTTCCCCTTCCTTTTTTTTTTTTTTACTTCTTCCAGCTCTCCTTCTGTCCCTCTATCCCTCCTTCTCTCTCTCTCTTCTTCTATCCACATCTCTCTATGTCCTTTCCTTTCCTTTTGAGACAGAGCCTTGCTATGCAGCCCAGGCTGACCTTGAACAAGTGATCCTCTTGCCTCAGCCTCTCAGGTACTAATACTACAGTCCTGGCTCTTATATCTTTTATACGCTACATATTGTTGCACTTTCTGGGAAGTGGGGATATAGCTCAGTAGTCATGCACATGCTTATCATATCTGATGACCTATTCAACTTCCAACATCCCTAAATAAAACCAATCCAAATGAAAACGACAATCTTTTCTCTTTCTGTTCATCTTTTTTCTAACTAACTGTCAGAGGACAGATTTTCAAAGCAAACCTACATTCCTAAATGTTGATGAGTTGGGTATTGTTCTACATTATTTCCTTTTGCTCCACGAAGCAAATTTCTTGCCTCCACACTTACTTCTAACCTTCATCTCAGTGTCCTTAAAAACATTCTCATCATTTGGAATATTCTAGAACCTACATCAAAATACAGACCTGTGCCTAAAATCTGCTTTGGTTTCCCTCCACTAAATTAGTGTGAACGTGCTTGGGAATCAAGAGATTTGACCTTGACAACTCTCTGACCTTCTTTTATGTCTCCATCATTCCTTGCTTCGCTGGGGCCTCTCTGATTCTCAAGTCTGGGACATCCTTCTTCAGCAGAGCTCCAGGTTGCCCTGGTCCCCCTGTCTGAGTTAGTTTCTGTTGTTTTCTGAAGCCTCTTCTCAGATCATCTGTCTCCAAATTCCATTCCTCTAGCCCTTTCTCTTTCCCCTTAAACATACCATGAGCTAAATCTTTTATAAGTACCTTTTACTTACTTAGTTGTTTATTATCTCTTTTTTTCTAGGGCATAAACTTTATGACAGCGTGAGGTTTTGTATTCCTCTGTTCTGTCTGATACATTGCAGTATCTGAATCAATAACCCTTTTATAACCCCCAGAGCAGTCTGAGGTTGAGCATGTTGAGGTTGAAAGCTTGTTCGATGCAGAGTTGGTGTATTTCATTGTACAAAAGGCTAAGGTGTGGAAACCCTGACTTACCCCTGAGTCACTAGTCTTGCTCAGTCTCTGAATACTCCCCAAGATCCTCCCTTGGGACCACATCAACATCTGGAAGCTAGAGGCATGGCTTGATCTGACTCCCTTATAATGGCTGATAGCTCCTTCCATCCCCTATTATCTCATAACGTTTATTTCAACGTATTTGACTTTTAAATATGTGGAGTCACTAAAAGTGGATGCTTGTTTCCATTAGGACGGGTCTTCTCACCTCAATTAACCCAGTTTAGGAAGTATCCAGATTGTACCTCGAGGCTCATCTCTTAGCTAGCTCTAGCTCTTCTAATGTTAGCAGTCATTATTAGCCACCACAACGCTGAGGGACACACACATAGGAAGGTAGCATGGTGGAAGTAGAGGAGTCCTCTCTTAAACCAGTCATGCCCTATTTAGAATCACAGATCCCTTAAGCATTGCATCTCCTAAACAAAGTAACTTACAGAAATCAAAGTCAACCTGGGTCATCGAAACATCAGCATGCGTAGAAAATAAACTTGTATTCTTTTCAACAGTATAGTATGGAAATGAAGACTTGGAAGAAGATTACACTATTATCAGGTGCTCAAAGTAATTAGTCTCTGATTTACCAGTTACACTAATAATCTGAGACCAAACAACTCCAGTCAGGTTCGTTTGGTTACTGATATATGCTATGTTAGTAGTCTCTGGAGCAGCAGAACTGAGAGAAACACATCTGTCTACCTAGCATCGCCCACTTTGTGCCCTCTTTTTCTTTCCAAATTGACTAATATGAATATGGGATCTTGCAAATACAGAATCCATAAGTCAGTCTGGCAGGCTTCAGCCTGAGGAATTGATATGACCATCTTAAATCTGATCCTAAAGAGCAGCAGGTTGGAAAATGAGGCAGGATTCGATCACAGTAAAGGCACAGGGTGCTCTTCAGGAGTCTCATCTGTGCCCTTCTGGGCGTCATCTGATGGATGAGATCTGTCCTTTACCCCAGAGAGTTGTCATTCTGGCTTCTCAGTACTTATCTGGTGGACCTGGTGAGTATTTTTAAGGTCATCTTTACTTTCATACAAGGGCCTGGGAACAAATCTGGCTGATTGCTCTTAATTTTAAGGAGAAAACTGAAAAAAATTGTAAGGGGAAATTTACCCAAAGGTTTGAAGAGGGAAAATACAGATCAAGAGGGGCTGGCGAGGTGGCTGCAAAGGTGAGGGCGCTTGTTGTCCCAACCTGATGGCCTGAGTTCAATTCCCAGTCCCCAGGTAAAGGTGGAGAAAATAAACTGACTCCATAAAAGTTACCCTTTGATGACCTCCTGTATGCTGTCACATCCTACACAACAACAAGAATAATCAATTAAAAACATGAATCAACAGCATTCATCCTAGAGCAACTTGTTTGTGGAATTTTTATGAAAAGAGTCACCCCTGTTTCCTCCTGAGACCGTGGGAAGAGGAGGTGAAGTGCTGCTGAGATCACCCGTGGAGCTTTCTCATGCTGTGACCGATCCCAGAAATGACTTCAGTACTATGACCTTCTTCTGTCCAAGCCAGTAAAACATTCAGCTGAATGAAATTTGACCCTGCCTCTGTCCACAGAGCTCACATCCAGCACAGGCTATATTTCTTCTTCCCAGGAGACAGACCCTTGCCCCCCACCCCTATCTTCCAGTGAAATGTCCAGGCAGTCTCTAGTTTCCACCATAATAATCTGTCATCCCCATTGCTCAGCATCACGTAAAGATAGCACGTACTGTTCTCTATTTGGTGTCTTTTGCTTGGGATATCTTGGGAAAGAACTCCCCCCACACCCCCCTGTCTTTTTTTTTTTTTTTACTCTGAAACAATTCCATATTTTTAGAACATGCTGTCTTTGAGATTCATCAGTTCATCATATCCTTACACCAGTAATTCCTTCCTTCTATTACTGACTATTTATACTTTTTCCTTACCAATTCTGTTGATAGATTTCGGAGTCATTTTCAGATTTGGTGTTATGGATGGGGCTCATTTGTGAACATGTGATTTCATTTTCTAGGAATTAAAGCACTGAGAAATGTGGCAGATATTTTTGTTAGCAGTATTATCTTGTTCATCTTAGTTCATCTAATATGCAAAATATATTCACTTTACGCTTGAAGTCTGATAAGTTTCCACAAATGTCTAGCTATGAGCCTCATATCAATTAAGATGTCACCCCATGTATTTCTCACATCCTCCTTTATAGATAAGCAGCCCCTCTCATCTCCCACACCACCTAATCTTTTGTAGTTTTGAAACACCATATCCATGGGCTACACAGCATAGGTGCGGTTTCTTTCATCCAGTATGATGTTTCTTGGATTAATTCATGTTGCACAAAGTGGTGATTTGTTCTTTCTTACTGCTAAGCAGTGTTCCATGAACACAGATGGGTGCTCATGTACGTATTGATGGACATTGCTGCGTGTCCGGTATTTGCTATATAAAAATCAAGCCACTCGGAGCATTCACAGAGCAGTCTTTTTGTGTGCATACATTTTATTTTTTCTTAGGTCAGTGCATGGGGGGGATCTCAGCAAATGCTTATTCATAGATGACTGAATTGTATTGCCGTCACTGTGTGACTTTACACTCTCATGAGCAGTACAGGTGCCATGTCTGAGAGCCGTGATTGCTTACAGCCTTGCCAACACTTGGTTCTGCCAGTCTTTTCTTAAATGTTGGACTTGAAATAGAATTGTATAGTGTTTTACTTACATTATGTCTGTAACAACGGACAACTCTGAGTACTTGTTTTCGGGAGTTGATTGTCAAATGATGAGGCTTTTCTTTTGTTAAATTCACTTTAGATCTTTTTTTCATTTTTGAATTGACTTTTTCATTTTCTTCATATTGGCTTAAAAGAGAATTTTTATGAATTACAGGGTATACAAGTCCTTCTTTAGATGTGTGAATTTTAATTTATCAGAAACTTTGGGTTAGCATATTTAAATTTCAATATCTTTTGAAGAACAGACAATCTAACTTTTGGCGAGGTCCAAGTGACTCATTTTTCTTTCATGATTAGTGAAACCATTCATGTGTTTGTTTAATTTTTTTCTTGTACTAAGTTATGGAGACTTTATGTTATAAAATACTATTGATATTATTTTCTGCAAGAAATTTTTCCACATAGCCAATTTTTCCATTGTCACATGTTGGAAAAATTTATTTTTCCCATACACTTATTTGTATACTTTCATCAAATGCCAGTTCACCCTCCACTTGAGTCTATTTCTAGGTGATCCTTTCCTATTCCTTGGCCACTATTCTAACTCTATGCCAATACTACACTGCTACAGTTATTTCAGCTTTTAATATCAGGTTGTTCATGTTCTCCAACTGTGTTCCTTTTCTTTTGAGACAGTTTTTTTTTAGACATTCTAAATACTTAGACTTTTTATGAAAACTAATTCCCCTAAATACTATTAAAAAAAATAAAAAAAAAATCAGTTCAGATGCTGGGAAAAATCAAAGCCATAATGACCTTTATGCACAGGAAGAGACACCTGAACTCGATTAGGGTATGACAAATTCATATCCCGGTGACAGATGGTGAGGCTTTGACTGCCCTGAGGTCTGCAAGGCTCTTATTTATGTCTTAGTCACTGCACACGTGCAAACACGTAAGACTGCTGGTTGTTTTTCACATGACTGCCACCCCAACTCCATTCAATCCACAGAGATCTTTCTTGCTGATGACTCTTCCCTTTGCCAAGATTTCCTGATGGATCTTCTCAGCATGACTCAGGCCTGACATAACATGAGAGGGAATAGAAGAGACAGTATTCCGGGAGAGCTGAGATTGCTGGGCAGAGGTACCTATAACTGAATGTTTTCCTGGTCCTGCCTGGCTCCTATGGCCCTGCAGATGCTCAGACCCAAATGAACACACAGAGGCTGATATTGATTATGAACCGTATGGCTTGATGGCTAAGGCTTCTTGCTAGCTAGCTCTTACATCTTACATTAGCCCATTTCTATAAATCTATCCTTTGCCACGTGGCTTGTGGCTCGCCAGTATCTTTACATCTTGCTTCTCCTGGCGGCAGCTGGCAGTGTCTCCTCTGCTCTGTCCTTTCTCCTTCTTCCCTTTCCAGTTAGAATGTCCCGCCTAACCTTATTCTGCCTCACCATTGGCCAAACAGCTTTATTTATCAACCAATCAGAGCAACACATATTCACAGCATACAGACCGACACCCTCATCAGTTACCACTTTCCTGCTGTGATCTACACACCGAGGCTTGAGTGCTCAGACTCCAAACTCTCTCTCCTTAGCTATCTTGGTTCAGTCGACCAATATTTTTTTTATGTGACAAGCCCTTTTTCACACACACAAACACACACACACACACACCACAGTAATGTAAATGTCAAAAATATCTTGCCTTCTAGAGTTCATATTCCAGGGGAAGGTAATCAGAAAATGAACAAATGCAGCTCATACATGGGTAGTTAGAAAGTGACAAATGCCCCAGAGAAAGTCTAAAGTGGGTCAGGAGATAGGAAATATGAAGGAGATATGACAATTTGAAGTTGGTGGACCAGGTACTCAAAAGGACACTGGGATAATACTTTCAGAGTTTCCACAAAGCAGAAACAGTCCAAGTGTCAGAACTGGATATACAGGTGATCAAATGTGTTACATATGCCCAGTTGAATGTTATCTATCCATTAAAAGGAATGGCTACTAATCCATGCTCATTATGGAGGAATCTTGAAACCATCATGTTAAGTGAAAAGAAACTGGACAGACAGATGAAGATATATTGTATCACTCTGTTGATAGGAAATATTCAGACTAGGCAAATACATGCAGATACATAAAGGGTTTAGTCCTTGTCCTGAAGGATGAGGAGGGAGGGACAGGGAATGACTGTTACAGGTACAAGGTTTACTTGGGAGGAGACAAAAAGGCATTGGAGTTAGTGTTGATGATTGTACAACACCATGAGGGCAGTGCCCGGGGGTAGTGCATTTTAAGCACTGCATTTCATGTTATGTGAATCCACCTCAAAATCAGGAGCAACAGAAGAAAAGAAAATTGAAGAGTTAAAAATACCAGAAGGGTTGGTGAGGTGGCCCAGCAGGGAAAGGTTCTTGCTGCCATGCCTGACAACCTGAGTTTGATCCCTAGAATGCACATGTTGGAATGAAAGAACTGACTTCTGGGTGAGGTTCTGTGACTGCCACATGTGTTTCATGGCATTCATGCTTCCTCAAACATGCATGCATGCATACATACATACATACATAATACATGAATGACTAAATAAATACACAAGAAAACTGGAAGCAAAGGAAATGAAGGAAGAACAGAAGAGAAAAGAAAAAAAGGGAAGAAATGGAGTCTCTGGGTATACTGGTTAGTTTTTATTGACTTGATACAAACTAGAGTCACCTGGAAAGAAGGAACTTTAATTATGAAATTGCCTCCATCACACTGGTCTGTGGGATATTTTAATTGTTATTTGATGCAAGAGGGCCCCTACTCACTGTGGGTAGAGCTCTCCCGGGGAAGGTGGGCCAGGACTGTATAAGAATAGCTGAGCAAGCAAGGAAAAGCAAACCAGTCAGCAGCACTCCTCTGTAGACTCTGCTAATGCTTCTACTTTCAGGTTTCTGCTTTGAGCTCTTTCTGGGGCTTCCCTCAATGACAGATTGTAACCTGTGGGCCAAATAAACCCGTTCCTTCCCCCAAGTCAGAGAGTTCCATCACAGCAACAGAAGGCACATTGGGATGTCAGGCTGAGTCTTGTTGATAAGGCCTGTCTTAGACCCAGGTTGGAGGAGAAGAGTTAGTCCCTGGGTATCTGCAATGAGGTGTCCAGGGAGAAGGAGCGATGGGGACAGAAGGGTCTGCCTTATACCTTTAACCAACAGTAATAAGGGCCAAAAGACACAGGGCCAGAGAGGTGACAGCATCCTATTAATGGTTCCACATGGCCACTGTAGGATAGAGGCTTTTCCTCTTGCTAAAGTAGAAGGGTACCAGAGAGCCTGCATGATTTGACTTAGGTTCTTAGGGGTTCTCTGGGGTCTGTGCATTCAGAATAGCCTGATGAGGCACCAGAAAACTCTCACAAAGCTATCAAAAAAAAAAAAGCCCAAATGCAAGATGATGTTGTGGGTGAGAAAGGTGACAATGGAGGTAAGGGACCAGTGTAGGTAGTCTAGA
>CABHPQ010138705.1:0-30108 GCA_902168405.1 Peromyscus aztecus | reverse complement strand
TGTGTGTGTGTGTGTGTGTGTGTGTGTGTGTGTGTTAACAGACTTAATTCACTTTATTTTTCTTATATTAAAATCCTTATGTGGTGGTCACAACTGGAGCCTGGTTCTTCTGAACAGAGACTCTGCTCTGGGTTTTCATAAGATGGTCAGTGAATTCTTGATAAGGAGATTTGATGAAAACAGTCTCTTTCCAATGGTAAGGGTCAGGTAGATATAGGTCTTGGAGATGGTGTCAGAAGTGACCTTGGCAAAGTTGCCCAGGGTAGCATTGAAAACTCTGGCTCATATGCAGCATTCATCAATACTGGCCATCATCAGAAGCTTCTTGGGCCCAGGAGCAGAGACAATTCTTGTGCCTCTGGGGGCAGGGATGAGAAGCACCAACACACAGCCACAGCTGCCTATCACTTTTTTATGGAACAGGGTGGGGCTTCCCAATCTTGTTCCCCCAGTAGCCTTGCCATACAGGGACAATGGAAAGCTTGGCCAAGATGATGGCCCCTCAAATGGCAGTGGCTACCTCCATGGAGCACTTAACACTAGAACCAACATGACTATTGTAGTCCCCAATAGTGACAGAAGCCTTGAACCTGGTCCTCTACCTAGCCTGAATGTGCTTCTGCACTGGCATGACCTTTAGAACCTCATCATTTAGGGATGTCCCCAGGAAAAAATCTATAATCCCAGATTCTTTAATGGGCAGGGAGAACAGGTAGATCTCCTCCAGGGACTTGATCTTCAAGTCCTTAACCAGGCAGCCAGGGTTGGTGACAGGTATCCACTCCTTGTCTTCAGCTTTTGCCTTGATTTTCTGTCACTGCATATGAGTTAACTTTCACTGTGGCAAAAGTTAGCCGCTGGACAACAAAGTATCCTTGAATCGACTGCTGGCAAACAGTACAAAATGGACAGACAGCACATGAAACAAAGGACTATTGATTCTTGCCAAGACAAGTGTGGTGTGGCTTTAACAACAGTTATTTTCTGAGGCCAGGACTATATGGTACCATCCCTGAAGTGGCCTTTGCAATCCAGAAAAGGTACAGTGCCCCTTTCTTCGAAGACAGCTGAACTGGCAGTGGACCTATGGCTTCTGATGTGCAGTGGAACAGCAGCTGAAACAGTTATTCTTGAAAGAGTAACTAAGCTGATAGAGTCTAACCTCTCAATGGTAGATTGGCATTTAATAAAAGAGATGAAGCTACCCGTAAGCCGAGAAGAATGGGATGCAGAGAAGAACAGGATGCCTAGATGAAGCCACCAACAAGGCAAGAAGAATGGACAGCTGAATTAAAAAAACATCAACAATTTCCAGAATTTAAAACCCTGAATCATGACAGGACTGTGGTGGAATTCAGGTGTTTCTGGTACATGGACTACTCTCACCGAATGTGAGGTCGAACTCTAGGCCTTATGTACATCCTACTTCACAAATAAATCTGTCAGATATGCTAAGCCTATAGCCTGAAGATGATGCCCCAACACTGCAGAGAAACCTTGGGTGACTGTCCAGGCAGCTGGCTGTTTCTGTCAACTCACAATTTTTTGGAAGCCACTTTCATGCACTTCCTGTTTTTTTAAGTAATATTATTTCCTTCTTGGGTTTCTGAGGGAGTTGAAGATTAGATAGTTATAGTTAAAGATTAGATAGTTACAGTTTTCCTTGTTAAGAATTTCAGAAAAGAAACTCACTAAAGAGGTGTAAGTGTATAAATTTGAAAGACATTATAAGATAGTTCTCTGTTAGTAATATTAGTTAGGATAGAAAGTGAATCAGGTACATTTTGGACTTACCAAAATAGGATAGATAATGGAATATTTTCTCTGAATTTGTCAATGCAAATGGACTAGACATTGTTTAGGTATTTATTGCTTGTATATATTGTATATAGTTATTGTACTTATTGTATATAGTTTTTATATTAGTTATAACTTTTTTCCTTTTTTCTTTCTATTAGAAGGGGGATATTTTATTTGTGCTGAAATGTGATTTTATTTGTATGTTAATAAATAAAGTTGCCTGGGGATCAGAGCTAAAAGCAACCCATTTAGCAGAAGTCTGGCAGTGGTAGCACACACCCTTAATCTGATCACGTGGCAGGCAGAGTCTCTGCATAGTCAAGGACACAGCCAAGTGGTAACCCTAACTTTTAATCCCAGTATGAACCATAGAGACCTGGAGGTCTGTATAGACAGGCAGTGACGAGGAAATCATGTGGTTGGGTTTAGAGCCAATGAGATGGTAGAACAGAAAGGCAATAAAAAGACAGGTCACACAGGAGAAGGTCTCTCTCTCAGGGGAAGGATGGCAGTGACTGGTAAGCTAAGTGCTCGGATATCTTGGGCTTTTAACTCTGTATTTGGCTTTGTGTTTCTTATTTAATAAGACTGTTTAGAATTTCATCTACATTTATTATTTATTAATAACTATTTCTCCCATTGTTTTTGTATGTTTGTGTGTATGCTAAACATAAAAATACAACCTATTCAGTCTTTATGTTTTCAGGGATGAACATTTGGTATTGGATAACCATATGGTGCCCTTTTCTCTGGGGAGTTTTTCCAGCTCTCAGAATTCCTTAGTGTTTGACTAGGGTTGAGGCCTAGTGAGCTTTCCTCCTTCCATGTTAGGAAGTGTCTGGGTGGTGTTCTTGTTCAGTTCATGTTTAATCAGCATGTTTGTATGATTTCAAGCATGTAGCTTCTCTAACATTTCTAGGGGACACAATCTCACAGTAAATGTCGGGTTCCTCTGGCTCTTACAGTATTCCTGCCCCTCTTTCCGGGTGATCCCTGAGCCTGAGGTAAAGGAGTTGTGTTGCTTATGTGTCAGTGGGGACTGAGCATCACAACTCTACATTCTGACTGATTGTTGTTTTCTGTAACAATCTCCATGAATTGCATAAATTATTTTTATTGATGGGGGTGAGAACTGCATTTTTCTGTGGGAATAAGGATAAATATTTAGATTGCAGTTAGGGATTATGCTGATTTAGTAAAGTAATGTATGGTGATATTTTCTTTTGTACCAAAATGTTATTTGTATGTTAATAAATAAAGTTGCCTGGGGGTCAGAGCTATTAGCAAGCCATAGGAAAGCAGGGCAGTGGTGGTGTATGCTTGTGATCACAGCACTTGGTAGACAGAGCTAGGTAAGTCTCTGTGTGTTCAGGGATACAGCCAACATTGGATACACATGCCTTTAATCTCAATACCAACCATAGAACACCTGGAGGTCTATACAGACAGGCTGTGATGAGGCAGTCCTGTGGTTGGGTTTACAACCAATGAGAAGGCAGAACAGAGACTATATAAAGACTTTAACACAGGAAGTACCGGCTCCTTCGGAGAGGTAGGACCACTGCAGGAGGAAGGGTAAGGTTTTGGCTCTTAGCTCTGACCTCTTGGCTTTCTTCTTTGCATTGGTTCTGTGTTTCTTATTTATAAGACGGTTGGTTACATCTACAGTATGATTGTAGGTTCCTCTCCAGGATCCTTGACTTCACTAACCCTGGGGAAATTGGCTAGGTCTCCAGTACCAGGCATGATTTCCCCCTTGTTGACAGTGCCTTAATCCAATTAGAAGCTGATGGTTACCACCAAGGTCTGTGTGCCACTCTTGCACCCTTAGGGCTATCAACAGTGCAGATTATTCTTGTGGTTCATAGGTGTCATAGTTGGGTAGGACTGTTGTTTGGCTTCCTCCTTTGGAAGGTTGCATGTTGCCTAGTAGTACCATGAAAGCTAGTCCCCAAGGAGGAGGCTTTAAGGTCATATCCATCTTGCATTCTCTGGGTTATACATGTGAACTGTATGACTTCTTCAACAATATTCACCTTGTACCTCTGGAAAGCAAGCATGGACAATAGCAGTAGCCTGTGTTTTGGGTGGCTCTTGGACAGATGTGACAAACAACTTCAAAACAGGCTTCTCATGTCTTGTGTGGGTGGTTTTGTTAGAAAATCTATGGCTCTTGTGAGGATCATCATCAGCCTAAATGGGGATGTTTTAAATTACATTCTAAATGTATTTGTATGTGCATATATTTATATATGTATGTATATATATAGGCATATTTTATTGGATGGATAATTGTATGATTTCTTATAACTTTTTAGACATCCTCCTTCTGTGTTTTGTCTGTCTCTTCTCCATAATTAAATCTCTTTTCTTGGTTTTCCATTTCCCCCTTTAGATCACTTGTTCCCTGTTATTCCCCTCTTTATTACTCACCCACATTTGATAGTGGTCTGTTTTTACTTTTCTGGTCACTGCAGTCACTCCAGTTGTGTACTCACATCTGAAGATTTGGAGCTAGGAACTTCCTGTGAGAGAGAACATGTGTGTCTGCTTGTCTTAGTTGGGGTTGCTCCATTCAATATAACCTTTTCTAGGTCTATCCATTTACCTGCAAAGCTCATGATTTCAATTTTCTTTATCCCTGAACAATAATATATAGGTCATATGTACCACATCTCCATTATCCATTTGTCAGTTGAAGGACATTTAGGTTGTCTCCCTTTTATAGCTATCGTGAGTAGAGCACAATGAAAATGGGTGAAAAAGTTTCTGTGGAGTAGGATGTCAAGTCCTTTGAGCATATGCCAAGGAGTGGTACAGCTGGTCCATGTGCTAGATTTCTTGAACTTTTTCAGGATTCTCCCTATTGGTTTCCAGAGTCGCTAGATTTTTGTTGTTGTTGTTGTTCTTCTTCTTCTTAGGGTTTTTATTCCCTATGGTTTTGTTTTTTATGTTGTTGTTGATTGGATTATATTGGCAGTAATTTTTTTCTTTTGTCTGAGAATTAGTGATTTGCTGTCTTGCCTATGGATGATTACTTCCGATTTCTCCTGTATTTATCTACTCTTCACATGATATTTATTATTTCCAATATTCTCATGGATAATTCCTCTGATTCTCCTGTGTATGTTTTGCCTCTAATTTTATTATTTGCAGTGCTACTTTAGTGAAACGAACTGCATTAATTCATGACTTTCTTCAAATGCACTCATGTCTCCATTAATTTTAAGGTAGAATTTTTTTCTTTGTGCAACAATATTGTTTACTGTGATTTTTCTCTTCAAGCTTAAATGTTGTTCCATGCTCTCCTGGATTTGGGATCATTTTCTGGATACCTGGTCATATTCTATTGCTTTGGTCTTTTCATATGGTTTAATATTATTTTCTAACAACTTTCAGTATTAATTTTTGCACTTTCTTTTTGACCCCTCAATATGAAAGGTCAGCAAGCCATCTATTCCTTGTTCCTGAAAGAGAAACTCAAAGAGCAGAAACAGAAAGAAATGGCTGATTCTGCAGTTAATCTGTCCCAGGTCAGTGGTCATGTCCCCTTTTTTTGGTAGAAATGTTATAGTTTGAGACATTGGAAGCCTTTACATTTCTGCTTCTGATATTTTTTTTAACTTTATTATGAAAAATGTTGCTAACAAACAAGCAAAAATCACATGCTGAAATTAACCAGACCCAAAGACTATACAACTCAACATACTTTTCTACAGTTAGAGTAGTCATTGGGAACAAGCTCTGGAGCCTCACATTTGATTTTATAGTTTCAATATCCAGTATATTTTGATGTACTTATTTACCCTCAAGAACCAAAAAACATGTGATATAATTAGAACTAGAAAAGCAGTTAGCTCTATATCCTTTTTCATAAATGGTGTTCATTCCCTGCATTCCACCCTACCTCCAAACCCTGATATTTAAACTTTCTTGTTCTCTTTTCTCCGTATTCTGCTGTGCCCACATGTACATTGTTTCCATAAACATATATTAATGCTAGATTCTCCATATGAGGAAAAATGTGGTATCTTTTCTCTGATACTGTATGACTTCACTCAAAATTATACATATTATGAGTCCATCTATTTTCCTGCAAATTTTTATTACACTTTTCTCTTCAGCTGACTAGTATTCCATTTGAAAAATACCATTTTACTTGTCTATTCATTAGGGAGAGGCAATTAGGTTGATTCTGATTCTTTGCTAATGTGAATACAGCAGCATTTACCATGGGGTATAAATATCTCTATAGTAGGTGCAGTGTTTTCTGGGTATATGCCCAGGAGTCAAAGAGGTTGGTCTTACTTTAGTTCTATCTTTAATTTTTTAATAATCATCAGACTGATTCCCATTTGAGTGTGTTAATTTGCACCACCGCCACCCCCACATACCAAAAATGAATAAGGTTTCCTTTTGATGTGACTTAGGAGAAAACTGTCTTGTCTAAAAGAAAGGAAATCAACCGAAGGGTTAAATTGTTCTTTACCTAGGTTCAGTGTGTTGTAAAGAATGCACTGTAATAGGAAAGAGATACCATCTTTAGTCCTTCAGACTGGCTCACACAGGAAGGGGATAACATAGGAAGTTGCTCAGACTGGGTCACAGCTTCAGCATGTCTGTTATTTCAAATTAAAAAAAAATATTGGGATATAGCTCAAGCTAACTGCTTTTCTTTGGCCCTTGTAATTTGCTTGCCTGCTCTTTCTTGCTCAGCAACAATATTTATATGAAAGACTGATGTTTTCTGCAAATGGCATGCATTTGTTTCCCAAATAGAAGTGCCACCAGATCATCAGATAATAAACTCTTGAGGCTTTACCATCTGGTGTTCATTCTCTATGGGTTTGGGTTCGGGATTCAGTCCATTAGTTTTGGAGGTCCCACCGAGATCCCTACACCTTGAGAAAAATGTACATGGCCCTAGGGCCTTTTGACTTTCTGGAGGCCAGTTGGTCAGGGAGAGCTCTGTAGAGAGATTCCTCTGCCCTGGTCCTTCAAACCCCTAAAAGGCATTAGTTTCAGATTCTGGGGTGCACCATCAGGATCTGAGCAGCAGACTGGGCATGGCTATATGCTACCTGGTCAGGGTTCCTCAGAGATGTCCAAGTAACCTTTGGTCTGTTGTTGTCTTTTGTGAGCTCATCTGTCTTTTAACTGTCCTTTGCAGCTTCACTTTGGTTTTGGTGTTATGTTCCTCTATCTCAAATATGGGACAGAAGCAGAGCTCTTGTCTGACTTTATTAGAATATGTGTTAGTAAACTTTTCTACCTTTAGGGCCAGAACTAAGAATTTTGGTTTTCATCCAAAAGGACCGTGCTTGTGAACACTCTAAGTGGAATGGCCTAGTTTTGGTATAAATTGGCCTCCACAAAGATACATTGATTTGACTCTGGGTTATAAACTCAGTGCCTATTACTTAAAGAGTCCTCCTGATCAGATACCTTATTTTGTAACTGGGTTGATCTCTTAGAAACTCTCCTTTCATGGCTAAAAAAGTGCCAAACCTCATATTCTATTCTCCCCATAAATCAGGGCCCTGACCATCCATCCTCAAGAGGATTGAGGAAGATGAAAATGTTTTTATTCCCCTACTTTGTTCTTCTCAACCTCAAGAGGACCTTCCACTTTTGTTGACTTGGGCTCCTCCATCTCAACTTTCCTCCCAGTCTGGTTGCTCTTACTGCTCTCAGGGTTTCCTTACTCTCCTTTCCCTCCTCCCCTTGAAAGAGGCAATGCCAGCTGCATAGCCCTGGTCTACTGAAGAGGAAGCACCCCATAAACCTCAAAGGTTTATGTTCCCTTTTCTGCCACCTACCTTTATAATTGAAAACAACAGAACCCTTCTTTCTCTGAGGACCCTCTCTTATAAGTACAATTTTTACTACCCACAAAGTCACCTGGGAAGATTGCCAACAGCTCTTGCAGGTCCTTTTTATTTCAGAGGAGGCAGGTTGGATCCAGATTGAGGCTCACAAATATGTTCTTAGATAGGATGGATTGCCTGATGCAAGCATTACTGAGGTCTAACTTAAGTCTATTGGAAACTTCATTGTATATATCACCCTCAAAGTTCAGGATAGGCAGAGAGGATGAATGAAACCTTAAAAGACATTCTTACCAAATTGATTGTGGAGACAGGTCATACCTGGGTAAGTCTTCTCCCATTTTCTCTCTTAAGTGCTCACTCCACCCCTTATGTACTCCCTTTGAGATTTTGTTTGGAAGGCTTTCCCACATTATTCCAAAGCTAGAATCAGAACACCTGGAAAGAGTCACTAACCAAGAACTTCTTAAATCCTTGCAGGCACTCCAGGCAGTCTTGCCCAACATTGGTAAGACTGTCAAAGAGGACCAGCTACCCTGCCAGGAGAGACACCCACCAGATGAGCCAGAGATACAACCTATTGACTGGGTTTGGGTCAAGAAATATATGGCCCAGCAGCTAGGAGGAAACTGTACTGGACTGTTCCAGGTGATCTTGGCCATACCAACTGCTGTTAAAGTAGCTGACAAGCCTTACTGGATTCAGCAGAATCATCAACAGCTGACAAAACCTGAACATGTGCCCAAGGAATGGGTGGTAAGGCCCCTGGGACCTACCAAGGTACAATTAACTAGACAGGGAAAAGACCCATAATGCTTGTCCTTCTCCTGCTGATGTTTTCCCCCCACTTAGGTGCTCATATGCCAATGTATTATGACTAGAGACTCACCTGAACATCTGATGGCAGGATTTTAGCCAGTGCCACCTCCCCTTACCTGACTCTGTCTCTGACTATAATTCTCTGTGACCTAGTAGAAGATTATGCACACACCAGAGGGTTGCAACACTTGACTAATTATGAAAAATTAAAGAGGTATGTTAGTTTACCCTTGCTCCTCAGATAGAATGCCCCCTTATGAGGTGGAGGGATATGAGATTGTGTGGGGATGGTGATATGAGACACTGGCTTCCTGGGTTAAACCCGAAGATGAAGACTACTTACAGTTATGCATACCGTCATCTTCAGGAAAAAGTGTCTTGACTGTTATTGTCGACCAAAGATAGGAGTCAGGGTAAACATGGGGCCTCTGGCTATATGTTTTAGGACTGGACCCTGACACTGAGTTTACTCTTCAGTGCTGTCAGCCCAAGCAACCAAAATTGTCAGTGGTCACCAGTAAGGTTATCAGCCCAATAATCCATCTTGGGTGCCCTCACCCAGCAGAGGACTGGCCACCTCCCACTATGCCAACCTACCTGTTAAGATGTCCCCTAAAGAAAGCTACATCTTGAGATTCTTGACAGAACCTTCAAGTTCCTAAGTGGAACTAACCATAATGCTACTGCTAACTGCTAGCTTTGCATTAAGCCTCGGTCCCCGTACCATGTTAGGTATAGCCACACTTTCTTCTCAGGGAAACCAGCCTTCTGATATCAGAAAAATCACTGTTGATGAGCTGAAACCCCAACAGTACTCATGGCAATAGGGTCTCCCTCTTTAATGCAAAGAGAACTCAAAGGAAAAAGTACCTGTTTTCACTCAGAATATTATAGCCCCAACAGCTCAGCATATGGGAGATTTTATAATTCGAGCATCCTAGTTTCTAGTTCAGATACAGGACATAAGTTTAACTTCATGGTCCCTTCCCATAGGTCTGGTTTGCATGTACAACAGGGTTGAAACCATGTATCAACCTAGTCATACTGGTTTCTCCCCTAGACCTGTACATCCTTGTGGACTTACTGCCCTAGGTCTACTACTTCTCAGGAGAGGGAGGTCTAGAACATATCTTCTCCAGAGGGAAATACCCAAGAGCCCTACCAGCTATTCTGATCTCAGCCTTAGTGGGGTTGGGATAGCTAAATTGACAGCCCTGGGAACTGTAGCTCTTAGAAAGGAAAACCAAAATTATAAGGAGCTAGGGAGACTGATAGACCGAGGCATGTCCAGACTGGAAAAGTCTGTCTCTCATCTGACTGACTGTCTTGATTGCCTAGCACAGGTGCTTCTCTAAAACAGGACAGGCCTGGATTTATTATGCCTCCAGCAGGAAGGCTTATGTATGGCTTCAGGGAAACAATGTTGTTTATATGCTAATCATTCGGGTGTAAAATCAGAGACAGCCTCACTCTGTTCAAAGAAAAAGACAGAGGGAAGAAGCAAGACAGGCTTCCTATAGCTGGTTTGAATCCCACTTCTCCTGGTCCCCATGGCTAACAACACTGGTTACAGCAGTTGCAGGTCCCCTTTTACTGTTACTACTTGCTCTAAACTTTGGCCCATGTATTCTCAACCATCTTGTCAGCCTCAAGAAACAGAGAATAAATACTGTTAAAATTAACGGTTCTTAAAGCCCAATATGAAACTTTAAATGAAGATTCAAGGGTTTGAATACTTCAAGGAGAGTGGAGATTGATGTGACATAGGAGAAAAATGTCTTCTCTAAAAGTAAGGAAATCAACCCAAGGGTTAAATTGTTCTTTACTTAGGTTCAATATATTTAAATAGGGTGCTCTCACAGGAAAGATGTAGTATCTAAAGTTCTTCAGAGTGGCTCACACAAGAAGGGGGATAACACACAAAGTTGCTCAAACTGGGTCACAGCTGGAACCATGTCTGTTATTTCAAATTTTTAAACAGTTTTGTGGTATAGCTCAAACTAACTGCTTTTCTTTGGCCCTTGTTATCTGCCTCCTTGCTCTTGCTTGCCCAGCAACAAAATTTATATAAAAGACAGATGTTCTCTGCAGATGGAGTGCATTTCTCTCCAGAGTAGAAGTGTCACTTTCCTGAGGCTTTACCTTCTGGTGTTCATTCTCTCATTGGGTTTGGGCTTGGTATTCAGTTCATTGACACTTTCCTCATCTTCTCTAACATTTGTTGTTAGATTAATTGATGACAGTGTTCTGCCTAGAATGAAGCAGTATTTCAAAGTAGTTTTTGTTCTCATTTCTCTGTTGGCAGTTTAGGGATCCTGGGGTCATTTGTGTTTCTGTCTTTGAAAAGTGTCTATTCAGTGTGTTTCCTTATTTGTTGATTGGCAGTTTCATTTCCATGTTAGTTAATTTCTGTAATTCTTGGTAAATTTTATATATGAGCCTCTATTCAAAGTGTTGCTGGTAGAGAGTCTCTCCCATTCTGAGGGATGTCTGTGTGCTCTGCTGACTGTTTCTTTTGCTAAACAGAAACTCTTTATTTTCATGTAGTCCCATCTGTTGGCACTTGGGTTAGTTCCTGTGCTGTTGGTGTTCAGAAAAGTCTTGTCCCTCCCAGTATACTGATTTGTATTCACTGTGTTCTAGATTTCTGTGTGTCTGGTTTGTTTTTGTTTTTTTAAAGACTTGTTTTATATATATATATATAAATATATATATATATATATATTTATATATATATATAGTATTCTACCTGCATGTGTCCCTGCAGGCCAGAAGAGGGCACCAGATGGTTGTGAGCCACCATGTGTTTGCTGGCAATTGAAGTCAGGACCCCTGGAAGAGCAGCCAGGGCTCTTAATGTCTGAGCCATCTCTCCAGCCCCTGCATCTCGTTTTAAATTAGGTTTTTGATCCCTTTTGAATGGATTTTTGTACAATGTGAAAGATTAAGGATCTAATTCATTTTCTTGCTGGATCTAGTTTTGCCAGCACCATTTGTTGAAAAGGCCATATTATTCTAATGTATCTTTTCCTCCTTTGTCAAATATTAAGTTGGATAGATTAATGGTTTTCTTTCTGGGTTCTCTATCATATTCTGTTATCCTCCTGTCTGTGTTTATTCCCACACTAGAGTGTCATTATGACTATAGCTATATAATGGAATACAACTATACAATGGAATTCCATAATTCCACATCTGGTTGTGGCACTTATCTCTATTCTGCTCTCCACAGATTTTGGGGGTTGGAGCGGGGGCAAATATCCCACATACACTAATGACCTGTAATTTTAAAAATATTTCCACTGTGATATATGACCAAAAAAAATGTTGATGCCCAATTGATATGGACTTATATATTGTTGAGTCAGGGCTTATGTGCCATGTTGGCTCTATTTGTGGGATCTGTACCATTTCCTTGAATTGTGGATACAAAAATGCATATTGAAACAAGTTGGAACAACCATTTAGAAATGTGTGGAATTAAAAGAGACATATCTTGGGTCTTAATACTAAATAACACTTGGTTTCTAATACTGTAGATTTAAGCACACTGTAGAGTGCACAACATGACAGGTGTAGGTGGCTTGATCTTGCTATGAAATTGATGTTCTTGAGTGTAGATTCATATCGTAGTCTACTATATTTCTCTTTGGTGTTTCGTAACACAACAGTGATGATGTGTCCATGTGTTTGTTGACACCTGATATCTGTTTCTCTCAGGAGAATTGCTGTTGACGTCACTCACTTGGTTAGGATGCTCCCCGGTAACTTCCCAAAGTAGACAAATCAGTGTTTTTTTTTTTAATTTGTCCTTTTTTTTTTCTTTTATTATTTGTTTGTTTGTTTGTTTGTTTATTGCCCCAAAGAGGATCCAACTTTGCAGCCCTTTCTTTCTGGCTGGGACACATTATGTAGCATTATGTGGAATACATGAGAAGTAATGTCTTGAGGACATTGACTGATGTGCATAAACCATCACATTTGATGCAGAAAGAACATTTCTCATGATTACCTTCCTCTAGTCAGTTCCTTTGAGAGCCGTGGCTCTACTCCCTGTCCCTGAAGCTGCAGTGTTTTAAAGTGGAGATTTGGGAGAAGGGCTGTGACCCACAGGTTTCTATTTCTATCCCTCACTCATGGTTCAGACAGAGTATGTCACCTCATCTTTGTTTTTTCAGAGAAATAGAAGAGTCATAAACACTATTAACCTAAAATACTGTTAGACAATACAGCATAGGTACGAAAAAGAACACATTGAAAACTACAAAATTCCGACACGGTAGTGCAAATTTTCAATTAAGCCATTCTTATACATTCAAATACAGCTATATTGTATTTTCAAAGCACTGCAAAGTGACTGTAATTCTCAGAGAATTTAATGTATTCATTTACTGACAGGAAATAGTTGTCACTTCTGAATACATCCATAGTTACTACACTAATGTATACATGCTGAGCTGTAACTTAAACATTATTTGATGTGTTTTTGGACTTCCATCAATTTTTTATAACTCTTTGCAAGTGAAATCTTCAAAACTTCTGAAATTGTTATTTATCTAAGTCAGCTTCAGAATATTTTTAAAATATTTTAGATTATATCAAATATGGCTAATGCTAATTTTTTCTGTCTGCTTAGTAGTGGCCCAATATTCCAATAAAATTAATTGCATATACTACTTGACTTTATGTTAAGATTAAAATTCACAGTATGCAGTATTGCTGTGTTCCTTTTTACTGTGGGGAAAAAAAAAAAACCCAAACTCCTTGACTATCTAGTTAATCATAAATTCTGCCTTCCCTGTCTACCCTTTTGCCCTTTAATGGTGTGGCTTTGGACCTAGAGTCTAAACATATGAATTGAGCATGTTAAAATATAATCATGTAAGGCCCAAGAACAGACAGGATGATTCAATGTCAATATTTTAGCATGAACTTCAGGCACAGCATTTAGACCTCCTCACAAAAATTTTCCTTATGAGACATGTCTGCTTTGATCTTATGCATCATAATACAGCGTCTATATAAGAAAGATATCCGCCAGGCGGTGGTGGTGCATGCCTTTAATCCCAGCACTTGGGAGGCAGAGGCAGGCAGATCTCTGTGAGTTCGAGGCCAGCATGGCCTGCAGAGGAATTCCAGGAAAGGCACAGAGCTACACAGAAAAACTCTGTCTCAAAAAAAAAAAAAAAAGAGAAAGAAAGATATCCATGTCCAGACCTTAAATGTGCTGTTTTGTGTATATTGCTTATCAGAATGTTGTGTCATCTTGTTTTCACAGTTAGAAAACCCATTATAGAATGTGACTATATTAGAAATCATCTTTTTGAGTAATTGTCTTTGCTCATCTAACTCCCTTATTTCCTTAAGTCTCCTTATATCCAGGAAAGCACTCTGTCTGGTAAAAACACAAATTGTACTTTGTGTTTCAGGGTCTTTTGACCTTCTGGGATGTAGCTGTGGACTTCTCCCAGGAGGAGTGGGAATGCCTGGACTCTGCTCAGAGGACTTTGTACATTGATGTGATGTTGGAAAATTACAGCAACCTGGTCTATGTGGGTGAGTACACTTTGCTTGTAGAATTCCTAACTCAGGAACTCTATGTACTGGTTTTATAGGTTATGAACTCTGTGTTAGGCTGTCTTGGAAACAGCAGACTAGGGAATGCTTGGTAGTACCAAAGAACTTTTTCTTGGTATTTGTTTTTTTCTATCTATTCTCCATTTGACATGTGTCATGTACCCTTCATTTAGGGTCCATGATGTATTCAGAAACTCAGTAGCATATAATATTTCCACTCATATCTTAAAGCTCCATGTCTGTCATTGTACTTGACGTTGTTTTAGTTGTAAGAAAAATTCAAGATATGCAAACTGAAAATTCTCCCTAAATATGCTGAAGATTCTGACAGGAAATAGCAATAGGAAATGATTCCTAGATTCCTCTACTTTGTGATCTCTTCATGTACTGAGCACAGTACTGTTAGATGTTTGTATTATTTCTAAAAATTCTAGCATGCATCATGGGCAGCCTCACAGAATACATGGATTATTATATGCAAGGTAGACCTGGTCAGCTATTTGAGGCAAATGAGATTGTTCTAGAACATGGAGAGGAGAGAGTACCCATGGAACAACAGTGATACCTTCAAGTGAAACATTAAGAAAGAGCTGATAATGCTTTTGCTATACTCAATTCCACTTGAAAGGATTTCTGATAATTGAACTTAGTATAGTGTCCTAGCTCAGGGATGCCTTCTTCCTGTTGTAATTGTTGGAAGATGTGTCTTATTGCACCTGGATTGTGGTGACTTAATACTAGTACAAAATGCAATTGTATTTGACTATGCTGATATCAGATTGGAATTATTTTACAAAACTCTAACAGGAGTAAATGAAGTAGTATTATTCTGTAATTGCCTTCCTTGCATGTTTGTTGATGGTAGATAGAAATAAGCACTAGCTTCCCATGAGAGCCCTGCTTCAAATGGTCTAGAGCAGCGGTTCTCTACCTTGGTGATGTTACAACGCTTAAATAGAGTTTCTCATGTTTTGGTGACTCCCAACCATAAAATTATTTTTGTTGCTAATTCTTGACTGTAACTTTGTTACTAAGCAATGTCTCAGTTCCTAAGACCATTGGAAATAATGTATTTTCAGATAGTCATGACCCACAGGTTGAGAACCATTGATTTAGAGCCTCTGATGTCTGGCAAAATACTTGCTTTGTATCTTTTACTTTTGAAAAATCTAATGTGTTATTTAGGAAAAAAATATATAAACCCTTTGATGCCTTTCAATAAGCCTTTAATCTTTAAAGGAATTGGGTATTCTGAACTATAATCTTCATTGCTGTACATTAGTAAGTAAACACTGTGAACCTGGGATTGGATTAAACTCTTCTTCATCAATATTTGAGAAAAAAAATATTTGAAAGCAGAGACATATACTCTACATTTAAACAGTCAGTAACCTCCATCCCCAAGCTAATTACTGATTCCTCTATTATCAGCTTCAACTTCCTTGAAGGCTATCACTGGTTTCTTGTTGTTGTTGGTGGTGGTGGTGGTAGTGGTGGTGTTTTTGTTTTTTCTGAGAGTTCATAAATTACAGTGACAAAAAAAAGTGAACTCCTGAGACTTCTATTCTAAATAGTTGCTGGTTGTCTTACCTTAAGAAAGAATTTAGGGAGAACAGTCATTTAGCAAATGTTAATCTTGGAACAAGCCCTATTAACCTGAACTGTACTCATTTTCAGAGAACTACTGCATATGTGATACTGTCCATCAACATGTGAATAATGAAAAGAAGTCTTGTCAGTGTACTGAGCTTGGCAAAGTGCTTCATGATTGCTCCACATGTGCACTTTATAAAACAAGTGAAACTACAGAAAACTCTAATAACTACAGATGCAATAATCACAGGGATGCCTCCATTGACTCAGCAAATCCAGATAGACATCAAAGCATGCACACTGGAGAAGAGTCTTACAAATCTAAAGACCATGAGAAATCTTTAAATTTGTGTTCCAACCTTACTCAAGATCAGAGACTCTACACTGCAAAGAAAGAGCACAAGCAGGGAGAATATAATGACTATTTTGACTCTACATACAGTTGTTTGCAACAAAAATTCTACATTGGAGAGAAACCACACCAATGTGGGAAATGTGGGAAATACTTCAGTACTGCCTTAAGCCTCACTGTACATCAAAGAATTCATACTGGAGAGAAGCCTTACAAATGTAAAGAATGTGACAAATGCTTTACTGTGAAGTCAACTCTTACAAAGCACCAGAGAATTCATACTGGAAAGAAACCCTACAAGTGTACCGTTTGTGACAAATCCTTTACACAGTCCTCAAGTCTGAAAACACATCAAAGACTTCATACTGGGGAGAAACCTTACAAATGCAGAGAATGTGGAAAGTCCTTTCATCAGTCCTCAGCACTTAAAAGCCATCAGAACATGCATACAGGAGAGAAGCCTTACAAATGTAAGGAATGTGACAAATCCTTTTCTCACTATTCTAACTTCAGGAGACATCAGAAAATCCATACTGCTGAGAAACATTATAGGTGTCAAGAATGTGGCAAGGTCTTTCATTGGCTTTCACACTTAAGAAGACATTACAGACTCCATACGGGAGAGAAGCCTTACAAATGCAATGAGTGTGACAGTTCTTTTATTCACTATTCATCATTTAGAAGACATCAGAAAACTCATTCTCTAGAGGAATTGTATGAATGCAAAGAATGTGGTAAATCCTTTCTTGACTTATCACATCTTAAAAGGCATTACAGAATCCATACTGGTGAAAAGCCTTACAAATGTGAGGTATGTGATAAATCCTTTACATTGAACTCAACTCTTCGAAGGCATCATAAAATCCATACTGGGGAGAAACCTTACAAATGTGAGATATGTGACAAATCCTTTTCTGTGACCTCAAATCTTAGAACACATCAGAAAATTCATACTGGAGAGAAACTTTACAAATGTATGGAGTGTGACAAGTCCTTTTCCCAGGACTCATATCTTAGAATACATCAGAGAATTCATACTGGAGAGAGACCTTACAGATGCAGAGAATGTGGAAAGTCATTTCTTCAGTTGTCAGCACTTAAACGCCATCAGAAAATGCATACTGGAGAGAAACCTTACAAATGTATGGAATGTGACAAGTCCTTTACCCAGGACTCGCATCTTAGAACACATCAGAGAATTCATACCGGAGAGAGACCGTACACATGTAGAGAATGTGACAAATCTTTTACTGAGTGCTCTACTCTTAGACAACATCAGAAAATTCATACTGGAGAGAGACCTTACAAATGTATGGAGTGTGACAAATCCTTTCCCCGTAACTCACATCTTAGAATACATCAGAAAATTCATACTGGATAGAGAACTTAACAAGTGCAAATAATGTGACCTGTCCTTTATTCAGATTTTGAAACTTAAGAAAACATCAGAAAATTAAAACTGGAGAAAAAAAATCCCATTGCAAATAATGTGGCATAGCTTTATCTGGAATTGTCTACTCAGAAATCACAATAATAGAAACTCGGAGATGCAAAACTTGTGAATGTCTTTAATGAAGGTATAAATCTTAAAAAATTTCACAGGGTTTATAAGAAAATAAAATTCTGCAGGAAAAGGTTTTTTGTTTGTTTTGTTTTTGTGTATGGTTACATTATATGTAAGTATTTCTGTGCACTACATGTATTTCTGCTACTTGGAGAGGCCAGAAGAGGTCATCAAATCCCCTAAAGCTGGATTAACAAAAAATTATGAGTTGGTATGTGTGTTTGGAATTGAACCCAGTCTTCTAGAAGAGTAGCCAATGCACCTAACTAAGCTATATCTCCAGCCCTCAGAAAAGCTGTAATAAAAACATTTATCTTGTTCAACATCTAAAAACTCATAATAATGATGGGTGTGGTAGTGAGAACCTTTAATCCCAGCACTAAGGAGGCAAACTCAGGAAGATCTCTGTGAGTCAGGCCATCCTGGTCTACAGAGTGAGTTTCCAGACAGCCAGGACTACATAAACCCTGTCTAAACAACAACAAAAAAACATAATGAGGACAAAATGTAGTAACATAAAAAAATGTGATGAAGCCCTTTAAATTTGTTGTACATTGAAAAATTCATAGTTCTCAGAAACCATATAAAGTTATACCACATGCAGTCCCCATGTGTGAAATTCAATTTGATAAATCCTTTCTCTAGTGCTGAAATTGCTCATATAAAAGCAAATTCACCATGAAAGAAAATACAAGAAAATGCTCTCATAAAATCTCAACTGTTGTTGACTTTCAAAATCTTCCTACTAGAGTCAAACCTTACTGTTGTAGGTGTTTTCAAGAGGAGGCTGCTTAGAGATGGGTTTAAGCCAGTAGAAAATCTACCAGTAACTACACTGGGTGTTGGAGATCCCAGTATAGCACCTAGCCTTTTAAGCACAAAAACCATGTTCTGGGTTGACACACTTGATTTAACAATAACAGTTAGCCAGAAGCAGAGCTATAGAAGCTAAAAGGCAAGATTAGTATAATTTTGAGACTTTTGCAGAACTATAAGGACTTTGATGGATTAGGTCTTTGTTTTAGTTTTTGGCAGGTGATGGTGTCTATGTGCTGAGTTTTACATCCTGAATGGCTCTTCCAACATGGAGTCAGTTGTGTTAAGGTCTAGGGCCCTACTAAGGTTGGGACCCTGTTACACTTACTAATAGCAAGAAAGTGAGAAACGTAAAGAGACAGGCTGGGAATGTGATAACATGGGCATGCTTATATATAGCTTACAAAACCCCAAAGGCTAAGGTTGTGGTGTCTTTAATCCCAGGACTCTGGAAGCAAAGGCAGACTGATCTCTGTGAGGTTGAGGCCAGCCTGGTCTACAAAGAGAAACCCTGTCTCAATAAATAAAACTACAAAGACACCTACCCCCAAGGGCATACAGAAATTCATTTAGAAGTACTAAAGAAAAATGACTAAGTATTCACTCTGATCAAACAATATAGCTGCCTTTAACAGCTAGTAGACACTCGTGGACTGAAAGGAGACTCATGGGATATCCCCCGCCCTTGGCCATGAACAGTAAGAACAGTTGCCTGTTCTTACTACTTTCTGAACAGTTATGAGTCTTTTGACCAAATGCAAAGGAGGCTTCTTTCACCAAGTTTGAGAGTAGTATAAATTAGTCAGCATAAATGTGAATATTTAGATGGCAGATTGACAACCATGATCATTAACAGAACATCAGTCGTTCTGCCTTTGGCCTATACTCCTCAAGCTATACTTTCTTCTTTTTTTTTTTTTTTTTGCCATGTTTTTATAGTTCAAGGTGTGACCCCTCTACGGAGCAAGCCTCAAATTCAATCAAGGGATTGGTTGGTGATGCCCATAAGCAGTAGTGCCAGTGTTGCACCAGGGCACACTTTTTTCCTAATACGTTGGTATTGTAGGATGCAGGGTCCAGGGATGGGTTAGGTCATTGACATCTTTTCTCTGCCAGGAGCCTGCACAGGACCTTGTAGTGCTATGAAACCCAGCCAGCAGGGAGAGCTCCCTGGTAAGTTCAAGATTGGTCTCCATCTTGTAACCAAAGTATGTAGTGTCTTCAACAACACCATGTACTTATGGTAGCCAAGTAAGAGCACTAGCAGTGACCTGTTTTATTTGGGATTACCCTGGAGCCTCGCTTACCTAGGCAGATAACCAGTACTTGGTACAGAGAGTTCCATTTACTACCCCTGTGACTGGGAGCAGCATTATTTGCCCATGTGGGACACTTCTGTTCAAAGTTTCAAAATCATATTTACTATTAACTTGTAAGATAGTAGGATTTCATAAGGCTTCTTCATACATCCTTACTTTTGGTTAACCCACCCATTCTTTCACCTTTCTTCCTACCACCTCCCCAGTTAAGCATTTAGCACATATTATCCAATGCTCCATTCTTTTATAGCACCTGTGTCCTACTATCCTCTCTTACACTTTTTGTGTTGCAAATTGATAGGTTCCCATGTAGCTTTTTCATGAACATCTCATTTGAGTTGTCCTTTCAGCCATGAAGCAAACACCAGGCAAGCTGCCCGGTTCAGACAAGACAAGACAAGCTGCCTGGAGGAGGTAGTGAGTGGCTTGAAAGACACCTCCAACCTCCCTTGAGCTGCCTACAAGCTGTGCAGTGATCTCCAGGTTTCCAGCTTCATTAGCCATCACCTGCACAGGGTCCTGCAGCTGTCATTGAGTCCTTGGTGATTCTCTAAGTAACCCCTCACCACCACTCTTGTAAGTCACCCCAATAAAACTCATGGGTCAACTGAGCTTTCAATGAACTCAGACTTTTCCTTGCCCCTGCCTCCTGACTGCTGGATTTATAGGCTTGCATGACCTTGCCCAACTATACATCACTTTTTTTTTCTTTTTCGAGACAAGGTTTCTCCATGTAGTTTTGGTGCCTGTCTGGAACTAGCTCTGTAGACCAGGCTAGGCTCGAACTCACAGAGATCTTCCTGGCTCTGCCTTCTGAGTGCTGGGATTAAAGGCAGGTGCCACCACCGCCCATCTACATCACTTTTTGTTATTATGTCTTGACAATTACCCAAGGTAACTTTACAAAATATTTGATAGTCAAAAGTTAACAAGTGTATCTTTTGTCTATTAACATTAAAGATTTCCATTCCACTAAATTATAAACTCTAATAGGAATAAGCAAGTTTCAAAGTGCATGTAACATACCAATCTAAAACAAGAAATAAATAATGTAAACAGAACTACAATTAGCAATGAGACTGAAGCAGTAATAAAATGCCCCCCCCAAACAACCCCATGACCAGACTGACAGTATTCTATCAGAACTTCAAAGAACTAACAGCAAAGCCACTTAAAATACTTCTTGACAAAAACAAAGATTTCCTGACTCAGTATTACCTGATATTAAAACAGATAATGATACAACCAAAAAGAAATTACATATTTATATGGCCATTTAAGAAGTGTGTTGTTATTAGCTCTCTCTCTCTGTCTCTGTCTCTCTCTGTCTCTCCTCTCCACACACACACACACACACACACACACACACACACACGAGTATATTCACACACGTGTGCTTCAAATATTGTCATTTCTCACTTTCTACCTATCTACTATCCTGGTCCACAGTTCCAACAAGTCTCTGTTGTGTTCATGTCCATTCATTTTGCTTTGAGAGCCACTGAGATTAACCAGGGTCACATGCTCACATGTGGGTTTGGAGTTATGTGTTGGAGCCTGGTGGGCTCAGCAGAGGACTGCAGCTAAAGGCAGTGATTTTTCTCTTTAAATGTATCCATAGCTAGGCAGTGGGGATTCATGCCTTTAATCCCAGAACTCATGAGGGAGAGGCAGGCAGATCTCTGAGTTCAAGGCCAGTCTGGTCTACAGAGCCTGTTCCAGGACAGCCAGGACTACACAGAGAACCCCTGTCTCAAAACAAAACAACAAACAAGGCTACCTATAGCAAACATTTAAGAGCTCATGAGCGGAGCCTGTCCCTTTCCTACATCGATTGTTGTCTTGTGTTTGGCCACCTCAGGTTAGTATAGTTGCTGTTGGTTACTGATTATAGTATCTATATGGAGTCTGGAGAACAGCATGTCTTAGCCCTTCCTCCTCTTTCTCTTATTTCCTTTCCTCTTCTTCTTCCTCAGTGTTACCAGAGCCATAGATGGGATGGTATAACTAACGTTTTTAGGGTTGGGACATTATACCTTACTTATTTTCTGCATCTGGGACAAGAGTCTCTGCATCCACCAGTGCATTTTTTTTTCAAAGAATTTTTCTACGTTTTATCTCAAAACACCTTTAGCATGAGTCACAGAAGACGAACTTGTTTCTGAGTTAGAAAAATGACAAAACCACCATCGGTGATGAAAGCAGTACCTCGCGGGATGAATTCAGCCCTGGGCTGTTGTTAGCCTGACCACTGAGACTTTGGAGACATCTGTTTGTTTTAAACATCCAAGTTCCTGAAATGTCTCTCCCCAAGTCGAAATTGCAGTATTTGGCCTTGCCTTGTCATGTCTGTGTTAGCGCTGGGACGCTGGCATCTGAATTTAGCGTGTTGATCGTTTGTGTAAATATGTAGCCAGGGAGGCTGGTAGTCAAGTCGAGGTTAGTCTGCCTGTCTTTTATCTGAAGGGCTGGGAACTCACTGTAGGGGTCAGATACCGGGGTGCAGCGACCTCCTAGATGCAGTTCTGATCTAGGCTGGCAGCAAGCATGTGGGGAGGCTGTTGCAGAGCAGGTCCAGGGCAGCCTGACAGCTGAAGCTGTGTGGAAGGCAGCCTGAGACCGAGTGGGAGGGACCGGGCTCACAGAGGCGGAGAAACACAACCGGAAACATCATTTGGAGGAGGTTGTTGGCCATTGGAAAGGTGTAGAGGAAGTACGTGAGTGGGAGGGGTTAACAGAGTAACGTAACGGAAGCTGGGAAGTCGTGTAACTAAGGCCCGGTTAGTTGGACTGAGGAACCAAAACAAGTTCCTGTTCTCTGTCATTGCACGACGTCCTGCACCTTGGGGAATTGCGTGGTGCAGACCTGGGAGCGGAGGACACGGTGGGGGGTCGCGGGGACGCGAAAACTCCCCGGAGCCACTGTCGCCGCGCGGGGCGGCCTGGGAAAGTCACCAGTCAGCAGCGCAGTGGCGGGAACCGCAGCCCGGCGGCCCTGGAATCTCCCAGGTCAGAGGAGCTGCGGGGCTGGGACACGGGAGGGAAGGGACCAGGGTGCGAGCAGTTTCTGTGCTGTTCATAAGAAAGCCGGCTCTGAAGTTCTGCTGTGGATGTCTTTCTCTTGTCGGTAAACTTTAGATCATATGGACTGTACTAATCCTAATTCTTCTTCACTGATTTTCTGATAGCCAAAATATTCTTTTTTTTTTTCCTCCCTTTTTTTTGGAGCAAAATATTCTTATGAGAATACTCTAGTAGAATATTTGAATTTATTTGTTGATATTTGCAAACGTGTTTCTCTTTGCTATGATGGATAGAAAAGAGCTCTTGAAATTTACATCCATCACCCTAACTTCCGTGTTAAACCACTCACCCATTCAAAAGAATGGCATCTGGACCTGGGGAATTGGCATCCTTGGAGAGCTTTTACATATTAATCATGAAAGGAATGCATGCAGATTTGATTGATCCTGAGAAAAATATTTTTTTTCTGAGCTCCGCACCGCAGGTATGGTTGTAAACATTAACATTTAAAAGTAAACATTTTATCCATCATTAATTTTTCATCTTAGACGTATGCACTCTGTAGTGTAGATACAGCATTCTGAAAAGTGTCCTTTTCAGGCTTGGTGGCACAGGCTTTGACTACCAGAACTCAGGCAGAGGCAGGCAGATGTAAGTTTGAGGCCAGCCAGGTTTACATAGTTCCAGGACATCCGTAGCTGTATTATGAGACCCTGTCTCACACACAAACAGAAACTAAAATGTGTCTTCTTGTGCCCAAATTCTGAATGTTGCAACTGGGGTCTGGAAATCACGTTATGCTGTTTAAGAGTATCAGGTCACACTATTTTCACAGTTAGAAAAGACATTATAAGCCAGGTGGTGGTGTCACATGCCCTTCATCCCAGCACTAGGGAGGCACAGGCCGGTGGATCACCGAGTTCAATGCCAGCCTGGTCTACTAGGCAAGTTTCAGGACAGCAAGGGCCACACAAAGAAACCCTGTCTTGAAAAAAACCAAAAAAGAAAAAAAAAAGCATTTTAGTAAAGGATATTGTTAGAATGCATCTTTTGAATAATTACAATCACTCATCTATATCAGAAAAATGTTTGCAATGGTCTTTTGTCTTCTTGGTTCAAGAAAAGTACCTGTCCATGAACATATGACCAAATTGTTATTTTTTGGTTATTGTGCTTCCTTCATTTGAGATGTAATCTCACAGTGTGGCTCTGTCTGGTCAGAACTCACATTGTAGACCAGTTGGACTGAAACTAGCAGAGTTCCACCCACCTCTGTCTCTGGAGGTTTGCATCAACACAACCATTCAAACCACTGTCTTTTTACGTTGTGGTCTGTTGACAGCCAGTGGTGTGACTGTGGTCTTCTCCCAGGAGGAGTGGCAATTCCTGGACCCTGCCCTGAGGGCTTTGTACAAAGTCTGCATGTTACAGAATTAGAGTAGTCTGGTGTCTGTGAATGAGAATAGTTTGCCTGTTGTCTCCCTTGCTCCTCCTCAGGGTTTTTTGGCAGATTACTGTGCAAATGTATGAGCTTTGTGTGAATGATTCTCACATCTCACAGAGTAAAGTAAAATCCTCAGAGGAGAAAAGAAAATCTACATGAAATATTCTCTGTTCTTCCTGTGTGTCTGTTTGGGAGGTGTGAGGCTTCATCATATTGGGTCCGTGATAAATTCAGAACCTCATTAGTGTATAATATATACATTCCAATAATTCAGTTTCATTTCTGCCTCTGAGATTTGACTGAGCTGTGATTAGAAATGGGATTCCAGTTATACTCACTGAAAATACTTTTTAAATATTTTCAGTATTCTGACACTGCATGACAATTGGGGAAACACTTGTATAATCCTGTGTTTTCTCTTTACTGTATACAGTACTGTTTTAAAAATCTAGGTGTTTTCTGAAGTATCTCTTTCTTATATGCAGGGCTCACTGATCAGCCAGCCCTGGTTACCAGTGGAGCAGACCAAAGAGGCCTGGGAGATGGAGATGGAGGAGACAGTAGCTAAGGATCCAGATATGGTGTAGAGATTGGTGAAGGATGGCAAGGGTTCAAATGAATATATGTGGGACATGAAATCACTTTTGCCACATTCTGTTTCACTATAAATAATTCTGGAGGCGCCTACTGAGAAAAATTTCCTCAGGATTATCCTAATGTAGGCATGAGAAGATTTTTTACAGAATAATTGATAATGGAGTCAAATAAAATTTTATTTGACTATGCATGTGAGTGATGTTGTCCTTATTCATTCACATCACTGATCGTGTGTTTATGCCATATTAATTGGTTTTCATGTCTATGATTTTAATGTATTATAAAATGCTGAAAATTAATACTTCTAGGTTTATATATTGTTACCAGAATTATGGAGCTTTGGTATTCTAGCACATTCTCTACCTTCTAGTGTTAATGTCTCCATTCCTAAAAGTAATGCCAACAGAGTTTTGATAAAAATCAGGAAGTATATATTACAGCCTGCTAAACTCTGTCTATACTGTCTTCCCGTGAATATCTCCCATTGTCTGTGGTCATGACAATTCCAAGTGGTTTCCATTGCTGTAATTGTAATATACCGTGAGATCACCTCTAGGCTAATCCTCTTAGTATTTTCCAGCTCTTTGCTGGTCCTTGGTATTTTTAGGATTCCTTTCTGTAAAACATGCCATAGGATTGTGATAGGAATTGTGTGGAGTCTTAAAAAAGACAGACTCCTTCTAGATTATCTTCTTATATTTGCAAAGAACATGAAGCAATGTGACAGTTTTCACATGTTTTATGTATTCTTCTGTTTTCTGTCTGCTGTAGATATCTGCCTTCTGGGTTTTGTGACATGCACCTATGTTGATCACAACTTTCTATCTAATGGACTAATTTATCATTTGCTAATAGTGCTTATTTTGTGTGTGTGTGTGTGTGTGTGTGTGTGTGTGTGTGTTAACAGACTTAATTCACTTTATTTTTCTTATATTAAAATCCTTATGTGGTGGTCACAACTGGAGCCTGGTTCTTCTGAACAGAGACTCTGCTCTGGGTTTTCATAAGATGGTCAGTGAATTCTTGATAAGGAGATTTGATGAAAACAGTCTCTTTCCAATGGTAAGGGTCAGGTAGATATAGGTCTTGGAGATGGTGTCAGAAGTGACCTTGGCAAAGTTGCCCAGGGTAGCATTGAAAACTCTGGCTCATATGCAGCATTCATCAATACTGGCCATCATCAGAAGCTTCTTGGGCCCAGGAGCAGAGACAATTCTTGTGCCTCTGGGGGCAGGGATGAGAAGCACCAACACACAGCCACAGCTGCCTATCACTTTTTTATGGAACAGGGTGGGGCTTCCCAATCTTGTTCCCCCAGTAGCCTTGCCATACAGGGACAATGGAAAGCTTGGCCAAGATGATGGCCCCTCAAATGGCAGTGGCTACCTCCATGGAGCACTTAACACTAGAACCAACATGACTATTGTAGTCCCCAATAGTGACAGAAGCCTTGAACCTGGTCCTCTACCTAGCCTGAATGTGCTTCTGCACTGGCATGACCTTTAGAACCTCATCATTTAGGGATGTCCCCAGGAAAAAATCTATAATCCCAGATTCTTTAATGGGCAGGGAGAACAGGTAGATCTCCTCCAGGGACTTGATCTTCAAGTCCTTAACCAGGCAGCCAGGGTTGGTGACAGGTATCCACTCCTTGTCTTCAGCTTTTGCCTTGATTTTCTGTCACTGCATATGAGTTAACTTTCACTGTGGCAAAAGTTAGCCGCTGGACAACAAAGTATCCTTGAATCGACTGCTGGCAAACAGTACAAAATGGACAGACAGCACATGAAACAAAGGACTATTGATTCTTGCCAAGACAAGTGTGGTGTGGCTTTAACAACAGTTATTTTCTGAGGCCAGGACTATATGGTACCATCCCTGAAGTGGCCTTTGCAATCCAGAAAAGGTACAGTGCCCCTTTCTTCGAAGACAGCTGAACTGGCAGTGGACCTATGGCTTCTGATGTGCAGTGGAACAGCAGCTGAAACAGTTATTCTTGAAAGAGTAACTAAGCTGATAGAGTCTAACCTCTCAATGGTAGATTGGCATTTAATAAAAGAGATGAAGCTACCCGTAAGCCGAGAAGAATGGGATGCAGAGAAGAACAGGATGCCTAGATGAAGCCACCAACAAGGCAAGAAGAATGGACAGCTGAATTAAAAAAACATCAACAATTTCCAGAATTTAAAACCCTGAATCATGACAGGACTGTGGTGGAATTCAGGTGTTTCTGGTACATGGACTACTCTCACCGAATGTGAGGTCGAACTCTAGGCCTTATGTACATCCTACTTCACAAATAAATCTGTCAGATATGCTAAGCCTATAGCCTGAAGATGATGCCCCAACACTGCAGAGAAACCTTGGGTGACTGTCCAGGCAGCTGGCTGTTTCTGTCAACTCACAATTTTTTGGAAGCCACTTTCATGCACTTCCTGTTTTTTTAAGTAATATTATTTCCTTCTTGGGTTTCTGAGGGAGTTGAAGATTAGATAGTTATAGTTAAAGATTAGATAGTTACAGTTTTCCTTGTTAAGAATTTCAGAAAAGAAACTCACTAAAGAGGTGTAAGTGTATAAATTTGAAAGACATTATAAGATAGTTCTCTGTTAGTAATATTAGTTAGGATAGAAAGTGAATCAGGTACATTTTGGACTTACCAAAATAGGATAGATAATGGAATATTTTCTCTGAATTTGTCAATGCAAATGGACTAGACATTGTTTAGGTATTTATTGCTTGTATATATTGTATATAGTTATTGTACTTATTGTATATAGTTTTTATATTAGTTATAACTTTTTTCCTTTTTTCTTTCTATTAGAAGGGGGATATTTTATTTGTGCTGAAATGTGATTTTATTTGTATGTTAATAAATAAAGTTGCCTGGGGATCAGAGCTAAAAGCAACCCATTTAGCAGAAGTCTGGCAGTGGTAGCACACACCCTTAATCTGATCACGTGGCAGGCAGAGTCTCTGCATAGTCAAGGACACAGCCAAGTGGTAACCCTAACTTTTAATCCCAGTATGAACCATAGAGACCTGGAGGTCTGTATAGACAGGCAGTGACGAGGAAATCATGTGGTTGGGTTTAGAGCCAATGAGATGGTAGAACAGAAAGGCAATAAAAAGACAGGTCACACAGGAGAAGGTCTCTCTCTCAGGGGAAGGATGGCAGTGACTGGTAAGCTAAGTGCTCGGATATCTTGGGCTTTTAACTCTGTATTTGGCTTTGTGTTTCTTATTTAATAAGACTGTTTAGAATTTCATCTACATTTATTATTTATTAATAACTATTTCTCCCATTGTTTTTGTATGTTTGTGTGTATGCTAAACATAAAAATACAACCTATTCAGTCTTTATGTTTTCAGGGATGAACATTTGGTATTGGATAACCATATGGTGCCCTTTTCTCTGGGGAGTTTTTCCAGCTCTCAGAATTCCTTAGTGTTTGACTAGGGTTGAGGCCTAGTGAGCTTTCCTCCTTCCATGTTAGGAAGTGTCTGGGTGGTGTTCTTGTTCAGTTCATGTTTAATCAGCATGTTTGTATGATTTCAAGCATGTAGCTTCTCTAACATTTCTAGGGGACACAATCTCACAGTAAATGTCGGGTTCCTCTGGCTCTTACAGTATTCCTGCCCCTCTTTCCGGGTGATCCCTGAGCCTGAGGTAAAGGAGTTGTGTTGCTTATGTGTCAGTGGGGACTGAGCATCACAACTCTACATTCTGACTGATTGTTGTTTTCTGTAACAATCTCCATGAATTGCATAAATTATTTTTATTGATGGGGGTGAGAACTGCATTTTTCTGTGGGAATAAGGATAAATATTTAGATTGCAGTTAGGGATTATGCTGATTTAGTAAAGTAATGTATGGTGATATTTTCTTTTGTACCAAAATGTTATTTGTATGTTAATAAATAAAGTTGCCTGGGGGTCAGAGCTATTAGCAAGCCATAGGAAAGCAGGGCAGTGGTGGTGTATGCTTGTGATCACAGCACTTGGTAGACAGAGCTAGGTAAGTCTCTGTGTGTTCAGGGATACAGCCAACATTGGATACACATGCCTTTAATCTCAATACCAACCATAGAACACCTGGAGGTCTATACAGACAGGCTGTGATGAGGCAGTCCTGTGGTTGGGTTTACAACCAATGAGAAGGCAGAACAGAGACTATATAAAGACTTTAACACAGGAAGTACCGGCTCCTTCGGAGAGGTAGGACCACTGCAGGAGGAAGGGTAAGGTTTTGGCTCTTAGCTCTGACCTCTTGGCTTTCTTCTTTGCATTGGTTCTGTGTTTCTTATTTATAAGACGGTTGGTTACATCTACAGTATGATTGTAGGTTCCTCTCCAGGATCCTTGACTTCACTAACCCTGGGGAAATTGGCTAGGTCTCCAGTACCAGGCATGATTTCCCCCTTGTTGACAGTGCCTTAATCCAATTAGAAGCTGATGGTTACCACCAAGGTCTGTGTGCCACTCTTGCACCCTTAGGGCTATCAACAGTGCAGATTATTCTTGTGGTTCATAGGTGTCATAGTTGGGTAGGACTGTTGTTTGGCTTCCTCCTTTGGAAGGTTGCATGTTGCCTAGTAGTACCATGAAAGCTAGTCCCCAAGGAGGAGGCTTTAAGGTCATATCCATCTTGCATTCTCTGGGTTATACATGTGAACTGTATGACTTCTTCAACAATATTCACCTTGTACCTCTGGAAAGCAAGCATGGACAATAGCAGTAGCCTGTGTTTTGGGTGGCTCTTGGACAGATGTGACAAACAACTTCAAAACAGGCTTCTCATGTCTTGTGTGGGTGGTTTTGTTAGAAAATCTATGGCTCTTGTGAGGATCATCATCAGCCTAAATGGGGATGTTTTAAATTACATTCTAAATGTATTTGTATGTGCATATATTTATATATGTATGTATATATATAGGCATATTTTATTGGATGGATAATTGTATGATTTCTTATAACTTTTTAGACATCCTCCTTCTGTGTTTTGTCTGTCTCTTCTCCATAATTAAATCTCTTTTCTTGGTTTTCCATTTCCCCCTTTAGATCACTTGTTCCCTGTTATTCCCCTCTTTATTACTCACCCACATTTGATAGTGGTCTGTTTTTACTTTTCTGGTCACTGCAGTCACTCCAGTTGTGTACTCACATCTGAAGATTTGGAGCTAGGAACTTCCTGTGAGAGAGAACATGTGTGTCTGCTTGTCTTAGTTGGGGTTGCTCCATTCAATATAACCTTTTCTAGGTCTATCCATTTACCTGCAAAGCTCATGATTTCAATTTTCTTTATCCCTGAACAATAATATATAGGTCATATGTACCACATCTCCATTATCCATTTGTCAGTTGAAGGACATTTA